>JAXBDA010001755.1:0-50303 GCA_036023075.1 Gaultheria prostrata | reverse complement strand
GGTACGGTGTACCCTGGCATCCGTGCCAGATTTTGCAGAGAATCTAAAGAGACGAGCAATACCTCCAAGACGAGGAGCAACAGACAACAGAGCAGGAAGAAGCCTTGAACCCTTATTTATATTAGAGCTCTGTTATCTTTTTAAATGTGTTTTAAATTTCATTATGTAATATCAATTTTAAACCTATGATATTTTGGGAATGTGATGACTAGATCTATCCTTGTCGTATTCTAAGTGATTAACTAGTTTTATTCTCAAAGATCAGTTTTAATTAACTTAATTATTTTCTATTAAATGATTATTAACGCGTCCGAAAAATCGGGGCGTTACAGTATGTGAACAGTGATGTAATTTTTATACTACTATTTTCGATAAAGTAAAAATAGAGGAGAAGACTGAGAATGGAAAAAATTACAAAATAAGTATTGCAATCTTCACAACGTCGCTATGCAAACGAGCGATGACTGTGAAGTTGGAAAACTCTGAGAGTGTTTTACCAAGGCAATATGGGCTAGATGTAAGGCCATTAAAGTCTACCAATAATAAGGGCGAAATGGGAAAAGGATTAAAAGGTTAATATCTGACTCAGCGCTTTCTGTTAGTGAAGGTGTAGTCAACTAACGGAAGGGTTAAGTTGAAGTTATAAAACCATAGGGCAGTGTAATATCAGAAGAAAAAGTAGGGGTAATGTTTTAAATTGTGAGAAACCTTAAGTGCTGTAAGTGTAATTTACCCAAAATCGTACAGAATCGTGTTTGGATTTTTTTTGCAAGGGAATTAGTCAAAAGGCCTCCCATACGTGTCATAAAAATGTTACACTTTTTGTTTTTTGGCATGTTACACATTCTATTTGCATATGTCACGGATCACGCATTGTTGGTTAGTTATGTAAACGGTGTATCTTGAAAGTGGATTATATGTTTGAAGCTCACGAGAGGGTGACGGGAAGCATGGTAGTCGGCGGTTGGCAGAGGTTGCAAAATGGCATGGGGTGGATGACAGAGAGTATATGCCGGCATCCATGGTCCACAGGTACAGATCCTGTTTGGTAGCACTTATAAACTGACTAATATGAATTGTTAACAATTAAAGTGAGATTATTCTAATTTTTAATTTAAAGCTTTTAACTTATTTAAAATTAACAAAATTATGGATGGTAAATTCTCTTTAACTTCAAAAAACCACTCTGTGATCAATAAGGACAAACGGGGCCCATAGTATTGGGGTTTTTTTTGGCTGAGAAAGTCCTTAAGTACTACAGTAAAATTTCACTTAAGGTTTACACTTCCACGCCATCGTGTCTTTAGGCTAGGTTAAAACTACTAATCAGCCAATTATCCCTTTTTTTGTATGCGCTTTTACCATAAAAGAATGTGACAATATATGAACTTAATAGTTTTTTCATTTGGGATCCGGCTTCTCTATGGTCAACTGTAGAAATACCGGTGTAATCCAATCTCAGCCGTTCATCTCGATTATTAATGGTTCAAATTACAAAAAGTGGCACTCCATTTTCGGAGAATGGTATGCATACCATGCTCTTGCGATGTATGCTTCATCCCCGTGGGCATAAAATGTTTTCATACAAAACCATAGTGAAAATAACATAATAGGAGTAGAATTTTTTGTAGGTCAAAAGTCTCTTATGTGTACCATAGAAATTTTACTCATTTTTTTTCTTATGTTATGCATCCATTTTGAATATGTGACGCAAGGCTGTACCTTGGAAATATATTATATACATAATTTTGGAGAATGGTATGCATAATTTTTGTGCATGTTAAGCATATTTACATGTATCGTACGGATACTTTTTCGTTAGTTACATGTTTATGGTATCAATATGTTTTTTAAGTAAAAAAGAATTACGAATAAGAATGTACGGTGAATCCCGAAATAATTATACATTTTTTTGTTACTTGTGGAATTATTATTTTTATTGGTTACGTCTGTTTTGGTGTTACGAATTTTTTTGACTAAAATTTTCTACGGGTGCACTATATAGTCAATACTTTGGGACTTGTTCAACTAATTTCGTCCTTTCGATTTTTTGGGCTTTCTGAGTTGATGTATGTGAAGAGAATTATATGTTTCGTGAAACGTGAAAAGTCAAAAAATCATTAGTACAATGGGACCTTAATTTAAGATAGAGAATAATGAGTAATGCAAAATCTACAACGGAGGAGCTTGTCAAGCATTCCAGGAATAAGCGGAATTTCATTGTTAATTCAAAAAAGTGTTAATTTTTAAAGAAAGAAGATACCTAAGATCAAATGCAAAAATTAAAAACTCACTTTTTATTTGGTGGCTATCAGTTTATTCAATTAACAAGAGAGAAAAGTCGTGGTTTGAGGCTTGTGGGAATTACCATTTTCTAACTTCTTCTTTTTTGTATCGGCAAAAAATTTATTGATGTTTAAAAACAAATTACAAAGATTAAACGGGTTCGAGACTAAGAACGCCAAGTAACCAAATGGAGGGGGAAAAAAAAAACAAGACACTACATGGATGGTAAGATACAAACCAAAACATAGAAAAAACACTCCAGATAACCAAAAACTCATGATCCAGATACACAACAGGAAAGACCGAAAAAGCACCCCAAAAAAAATACAGCAGGAGATGAAAAACCACTCTAGAAGCTCATCCCCTAATTCCAGGAATGAAAAAAGCAAAACCAGCAGCATCAAAACCCAACCAAAGAAGCAAAAACCCCAACAGCCGAAACATCCAACCAAACAAAGCTACCGACAACTGGAACAGCACTGGAGAGATCTCACAAACAATGAAACTTAATCAGAGCTTCACTGAAATGGAGGCACCTTATTCCAATTCATTAAGAGCTTTAATTTCCTATTCAGAAATTTCAACTCCCTTTAATTCTAAATATTTCTTTATATTATAGCTCTCCCTTCCAAAATATTTTACCCCCACAAAGCACTCAACTCCATATTCTTACGAGCTTGCTTGATTAACCTCGAATTCCTGTTGCGAATGTCGCTACTAACTTCCTTTTGCATTGTTCCGGTGCTTGTTGATGCTAGAGTTTCTTCCTCTAACCTACTCTCCAATCTACTATCTTCCTCTTGAGACATATGATTGGGCCCATCGATGCTTCCTTTCTTCAAGCCCAACTTCAATCTCCTCGATTTGCTCTCTTTATGATCCCGGCTATACAACCTAGAATACATCGCAGCTTTCAAAGAATTTTTAGTCCATAAAGGATTCCTACGTTTTCCGTTAAAGGTCTGGTATTTCTTCTTATGGCGTATGTGATCCACATACTTAATTAAAGGGTCGGTGGAGACAAGATCGCAGTCATCAATATCAGAATCCACAACAATCATCTTAGCTTTCGATCTCGAATCATCAGAATTGAAATCATTTGACTCCTCATCTGATTCATTTTCCCCATCTCCCATATTATGATCGGAACATTGCGTGTCTTCCTCATCTTCTCCGATTAGATTATTGACAATGGCCTCACTAGAATGAATAACCTCCAAATCCAAGGAAGCTTCCTCCCTTTCCACCTTGTCCTGAACCTGGTTCTCCATCTCACCTTCTTCTATCGACTCACTCACAATTGTCTCCTCCACTAGATCATCATCTTCCTGAACCTGGTTGTCTTCTAGCTCCGGCATTCCAGGAACTAGTAGAATTTCATATTGGTATTTCAACCTAGTGGATAAGAATAGATGATCCCACTACTAGCTAGCTTCCTCTTGAGACATATGATGGGCCCATCGATACTTCTTTTCTTCAAGCCCAACTTCAATCTCCTCGATTTGCTCTCTTTATGATCCCGGCTATACAACTGACAACTTATGGATGATCGAAAAACTCCTTAATTTCAAAGTACCTGTATATAATCAGTAAGAACAATTTATGGCATTCATCTGATTATAAATTTATGCCCAACTTTTTAAACCAAACAATTTGGACTTAAAGCTACATCAAATATATTTACAAAGTACCTAGGACAAAGCCAAAACAACAAATGCAGAAAAAGAAAAAAAAAAACAAATGCAGGAATTGTTGGTCTCCTTATACATTATAGTTATAGCTGAGGCTGCCAAAACTATCAAGCTGTACTGCAGATCTCTGCTTTCTTCTGACATGGGCTTTCTTGGCAACAATCCTCCGTATTGCAAACCACCTCAGCACCCTGAATAACATCTTCCATCTCCTCCTCTGCGCGTAAGCTGTGGAACTAGAAGCTAGAAATTGATTGACAGCAGCATGTAAATCAGAACAAGAATTGTCATATTGAAGGGAACAATCATCACCAAAATATTGCAGATGCACATCCTTAGGTTCACAGACTAGGGAGTTCACAACTTGACCATGGAAATTTATAGATCCGTTGTATCCAAGTACCAAATGGTCGATACCATGCAATCCAAAATCAGCCAAACTATTCACACCTCCCATGGAACAAACGAATGGAGTGGTGTCTAGGGAACAAAGACTTGCTTGCAGATTATCGAATCCGCCAATCTTTTGAGAAGTTAAAACCATAATGTCAGCTGAGTTGGCATACGGCCGGAATGTTACTGAACCAGTGTTCTGAGGCATTGATAAGAGAGGACTCATCATTGATATGATCCGCCACTGCAATACTTGGCAAGTCCAATTGATCACTTAAAAGGCTTGCATTATATATGCAGTCACACATGAACAATCCCTTAAACAAACGGCTAGTATTCTGTTAGTGGTTGGATGATTACTGAGTCTGAGGAGGGACATTTTAAAGACTTGACTTAAAAAACGCGGTGGAAAAGGACGGCAATACTCAGGCCAACACCGCTTTTGTAGTGGTCTTCTGATCTTCTCTCAATTGTGCTGACTCAGGGGCGGACCCAAGGGGGTCACGCGGGGCACGTGCCCCCACTGACCCCAGCGCAAAACTCAAAAAAAAATTATTCATATTATATATTTAGCATAATTATGCAATATAACGCTATATTTAACATACACACTGATATATATATATATCTCAAAATAAAAATGTAGAATTAATTATGTGCTCATTTTCTGTTCCTTTTTTATAAAACATATGCATTATAAACATTATAGTCCATAATAAATGTCTTAATTTAGCAAGATTGTTGACTGGAAAAAATTGCACGATTATAATCAATAAAGTGCCCCCATTGAATTGGATTCCTGGGTCCGTCACCGGACTGCTGTGACTCCTCTTCTTTTTTTTTTTCCCCTACTCTGCTAGTGTGTTGTGACTTTTTTGCTTACTTTATTGTTAGAGTTGTTGTTTTCAGTTACTCGTTTTAGTTTCGTGTTGGAATGTTCTTCCTAAAAAGAAAATATACAAAATCATAGTGAAAATAACATAATAGGAGTAGAATTTTTTGTAGGTCAAAAGTCTCGTATGTGTACCATAGAAATCTTGCTAATTTTTTTGCTTATGTTATGCATCCGTTTTGAATATGTTACGCAAAGGCTGTACCTTGAAAATATATTGTATGCATAATTTTGGAGAATAGTATGCATAATTTTTGTGCATGTTAAGCATATTTAGATGTATCGTATGTATAATTTTTTTCGTTAGTTGCACGTTTATGGTTTTAATTAGTATGTTTTTTTAAAGAATTACGAATAAAGAGTGTACGGTAAACTCCATAATAATTATACATTTTTTTTTGTTTTTACTAGTTACGCCTGTTTTGGTGTTACGGAATTTCTTTTTTACTATTATTTTCTACGGGTGTACTATAGTCTATACTTTAGGGCTGGTTGGCCTTTTAACTTTTTGGGCTTTCTCAGTTAATGTAAATGAGGAGAATTATACAGATTTTTACCTCTAGGTCTAGAAAAGATGCATCTAATTACCTTTAAGGTAAGTCACTATTTTTAATTACCATTAAGGTAAGTCACTCTTTTTGAGGATTTAGGTTCATGGTACACTTTCTTATTATAGGGTTTTAGTGGTTTAGGTACTTTCATAGGGTACCCTAGGGTTTAGGTTTAGACACTTTCATAGGGTACCCCAGGGTTTAGGGTTAGGGTGCACTTTCCTATTATATGGTTTTAGTGGTTTATGCACTTTCATAGGGTACCCTAGGATTTTGGGCACTTTCATAGGGTACTGTAGTCATAGGGTCATAGGGTACCCTATGACCCTAGGGTTTAGGTTTATGGTGCACTTTCATATTATAGAGTTTTAGTGGTTTAGGCAATTTCATAGGGTACCCTAGGATTTTAGGCACTATCATAGGATACCCTAGGGTTTAGGTTTAAGCATTTTCATAGGATACCCTTGGATTTAGGCACTTTCATAGGGTACCCTAGGGTTTAGGTTTAAGCACTTTCATAGGATACCCTTGGATTTAGGCACTTTCATAGCGTACCCTAAGGTTTACGCTTAGACACTTTCATCAGGTACCCTATGATTTTATGCACTTTCCTATAGTTTGAGAAGATGAGGAGAGAGAGATTGTACCCATGTGTGTGAGAGAGAGAGAGAGAGAGTACGTCCATTCATTTGGAAAACCGAAGTTGCACATTACTTTACCCATCCAATTTTTTGAAAATGCTTTATGCCTTTACCCATCCAATTGACTTTTTCGCTTTTGTCATAAGTGGAGTTGTACGTCCATTTTAGAAACTGCCCTGTATCTGGATGTAAATGGTGAAATTGGGCTATATTGGCCCGTAAAAGCCTCAGAATTATGTCTTGTAAAACGTGAAAAGCCAAAAAAACTATTAGTGCAACCGAACCTTAATTTAAGATTAATAAGTCATACAAAAATCTTGACCATACTACCGAGGAGCTTCCGGTCGTCAACCATTTCAGGAATTAGCAGAATTTACTTGTTAATTCAAAAAAAGTGAAAGTTCAAATTTTTGTCCGGATAATTGTGTTCGTAGCATCTCTTCTAAACAAGTCACTATTTATATGCACATTCATGATATCATCATGATTTATGTATTGATCCTTTAACAGTCGGAATATTCAATCTTTACCCTAATCCTTTAATGCTAACATTCATGTTAATTCAAATAACATTTGGGTCAAATCATCATTTTTGCTGCTTGTTTGACCTCCATTGATCATCACAGAAAATGAAGTGGAGGAAACACATTGGTAAATCCACTGCACAAAAGGTTCTGGAAATCCAAAGCACTGTAAGACCCTAACAAGAAAGGGCCATTCAAGCCTATCAAAGGCTTTTGCCATATCAACTTTCACTGCCATTAAGCCCCCTTTACCCTTTTTCCTTTTCAAAGTATGGATAACCTCTTGCGTCAGCACTATGTTTTCATTTATGTGTCTACCGGGAACAAAGGCAGCTTGGTTAGGGGCTATGATCAACTCAAGAAAAGGTTTGATCCTACTAGTTAGAATTTTGGAAATCACTTTGTATGCCACATTACAAAGGCTTATAGGCCTAAAGTGGGACACCTTACAAGCATTTTGAGACTTGGGGATCAGGGTCAAAAAAGTATGGTTAAGGGCTTTGTTCATGATACCAGAACTAAAGAAATTTTGCACCATAGCAACAAGATCACAACCAATAGAATTCCAGTAGGTTTTGTAAAAGATACCAGGCATACCGTCAGGCCCAGGGGCCTTGAGAGGGGGCATAGCAAAGACTATAGACCGGATTTCTTCAGGCGTGGGGATATGGCACATTTTATCTTTATCTTCCTCTGAAAGAACTGGGGAAATGAGTTGCTCAATGTCATTTGATAGTACCGGATTGGAAGAAGAGAATAGATTTTGGAAGTAGTTGACAAAAGCATCTCCAATCTCTTTTCTTTCCGAGGTCCATGAGTTATCTTCCAGCTTAAGGAAGTCTATAGCATTCCGTCTGCGGCGAATGACAGTAGCAGTGTGAAAAAACTTCGTGTTAGAATCACCTTCTTGAAGCCACAATGTTCTGGATCGTTGCTTCCAAAGAATCTCCTGCCTCAAGAGATGTTCCCGCAGTCAATCACGGAGAACTCTTTCAAACCAAATATTATGATCAGTCGGATCCTCCTTTTGCAGCCTATCGATACACTCTTTCAGTTCAGCAATCCTAGCATCACAGAAACCAAAGGTCTCCTTGTTCCATTCCTTCAAGGCAATTTTGACCATCTTCAATTTTTGAGAAAATCCATGGGCAGGTGAACCTGTACTGAAGGAGTTCCAAACACTACTGACAATGGAATGGCTAGATGGGTCTCTAACCCACATAACCTCAAATTTGAATGGTCTCTTGATCGAGGATGACTCTCCCACTGTATTTAACACCATGGGAGAGTGATCTGACTCAATGGCTGGCAAATGCTTAATAGTAGCCTTGGGAAAGAGGGATCTCCAAACAGCATTTGCAATACCTCGGTCCAATCTCTCTCGAATGTTAGCAGTGCCGCATCTGCGATTAGACCATGTGAAAGCATTGCCAGCGAAACCCAAGTCAATAAGACCCATAGCTTCAATAGCTCTACGAAAGCCACCAGTTGAAGGCTCTGCATAAGGTTTGCCCCCTTTCTTCTCAGTTTGAGAAGTAATGTTGTTAAAGTCGCCTATAAACACCATTGGCCCTGAGAAGGTGTTGACAATATAATCCATAACCTCCCAAAACTCATACTGTTGGTGTCGAATCGGTGGGCCATAAACACAATTGAGCAACCATGAATTTTCAGGAGGGTCAGAGTATATCTAGGCCGAGAGGATATTTTTACTGGAATACACCACTTCCAGCTCAACACCCTCTTTCCATGCCAGAATAAGCCCTCCGCTACGTCCGATGGGTGGAAATATTTCGAAGTGCTTGAAGTGAAGGGTTCGCACTAGCTGGACCGCTTTGTTCTCATTAAGCTTTGCTTCAGATAAGAAAATCCAATCTGGGTTAACAGCCCTTAATTGAGCCCTAAGCTGGCGAATGGTTGGAGCCCGAGCTAGCCCTCGACAATTCCAAGCTATACCTTTCGTGTTCTTTTTTCTTTGCTGTTTTGTTTCCTGTTCCTGTTTCTTTTTTCTATCATGTTGTACTGAGCAAAAAAAAAAAAAAAAATTGATCAAATAAGATGACGAACCAAACAAATCCTTAGTGCTTAGGGGCATGCTCCAACCAAATTTAAGATCTACGCATTTGTCTGAATTTTGTCTATTTGATGCTAAATCCCACATAAATGTGTAATCATCAAATGCTATTGAGATATCTCCTTGGAACAATGCATTTCTCAAAAACTCTGAGCTTGATGTATTCTTCCATTTCGTTTCTATTTGCACACAAATCACCCCTATAGTAGGTCCCAAATCACCGACCAATTGGTGCTTTACACGAGTCGGTTTCCTAATATCACTTTGTCGCGGGGCATTCATCATCTTATAGCACCGTGTGAACAAGCGCGGAGCTACATGATGGCAGGTGAGGTTACTCGACTCCACTGAGTGGGAAAAAATCTTCAGCAGGAATAATTTCTAATGTTATTCTAAACAGTTGATCCTAGTTTCCCAAAGACCTCAAAACTGAAAACACACATCCTTTGCCCTCTGTCATTAGTAAACCTACATGGCCCTGGATTCTTGACTACATTCTTAGTTCCATAAATCCGTCTGAAATATTTGAGAACATTTCCTGCTTCTGCTGCTGATTTTCCCCTCTGCAATCTCATGATTTTCCTAAACTACTTCCAAAGCATCTAGGGCATCAAAATTTGGAGAACCTGTTGTTTCCGAAACTGTCTCTTTTCCTATCTACGAAAGGCTTTGTTACATATATACCAAAAGTGTATTGAACTAAAAATTAGGTACATAAGACCAAAAGTGAATTGAACTATCTACAAATTAGGTAGTTGCATCGCAGAAGCTAAAGAATTGAGCTTCATTTTCATCATATTCACAGTAACTAGACCAATCGTTTTACACAACTTCTAAGTAGCTATAACACTTAAATCTACGACAAACAGTTAAGTTTATCTCGAACAAGAACTCCAACTTATCTTACTTTACAAATGCAGACAGTCTTCAACTAAGCAGTACTTACCAGAAATACAAGTGCCCATAACAACTGACAGTTTTCTACAGTTCAGTAGATTCTTGGCCTCTTTGAAGCAAGGACAGCCTCTGAAGAAACAAGCTTCAATGCGGCACTCTTCCTTTTAATCCTAAGCACATAGGACAACATTGACCATCTTCTCTGAGCATGAGCAGCAGCACGGGATGACAAAAAGGCACTCACAATACTGCCCAGATCTTGTGCTTCAGAACTTGAGGACTGATATTGAAAGGAATGATCATTATCAACTAACTGTAAATGCTGACTCTCACAGAAGGTCTGGCTCGTGCACTCTGTATAACAGATCGGGGGGTCAAAGAAATTTCCCGGAAATGTCGAATAGTCTTCATTGATAAGATCCACCGCTGCAATACTTGGCAAGTCCAATTCATTCAAAAGGTTTGCATTTCCTAACGATGAAGCAAATGGCATGATAACCAGAGAATCGGTGCTCAGAATGTTTGGAGGGTTAGCAGCATCGGATGAGGGGAAAGGTTCTACTTGATTGTTGTGGGAAGAAGTACTTGTTTGTAGATGGTCATGTCCATAGTAGGTATCAGAAGGTTCACAGTTATAGTGGCTAAGACTCTCTAGCCTTGGTGAGTTTGGGGGGTAAGCATCATTCTGCAACTGCAAATAGGAATGCAAATGAGTCTCATCGGCAAAAGACCTAACTTCCTCCATGCGTTCAAGTGCAGATACCACCATGTTGTTGGCGACACCCTAATTGGAAATCAATCAGAATGATCATGAGAGAAAACATTTGGGCTGTCTTTGGATCAAGGATTTGGTACAATTGTGAGCCATTAAAGCCTTTTCTGTTTCCTTCTTCCTTTTCCTTTCCCAATCCTTGAGCCAAATACAGCCTTAAGGAATGAGAATTTACATAGAGAAAAACATGCCTTTTGATCTTCAGAGAGCTTATCAAGTGTAACATAACAGCCCTCTGAAATTAGTCCCATAACTTGCCCCACAACATTAAAAACCACACCATACTTTTTCTCAGAACCGATGGGAAAATAGAGGTGCAAGCTCTCATCAAGTATACATGTACGAGCATGGTCTATGGCTTCCCTCATTTTAGCAGTCCCAAGGATCTGCCAACAAAGTCTCAACAGACGAATACTGTTAGAATATTTTGTACTGGCTAAGTTCAACTAATACGCTTCTCTCAGTGTACACAAACAACTTTATTCGAGCAATATTAGCATATCTCTGAGTAAACCACTATGCTTACCTTTTGAAGGCTTTGAGGATCTAAAAAGAACCGAGTAAGAAGATCCTTCACGGTTTTGATGTTTTCCCTAACCAAACGGTGGTGGAGAGTACCATCTCTGCTGATCATTTTTAACCGCCAAACCTCATCATTTAGAGATGGAGGGAAATGCTTCTTAGTATCTACATAGAGAAAACCAAAATTATTTTTCGAGTATTATCATTCTCCATCTAGTGATGAGTGTTCAGAAAACTTGCTATCTCTGTCTGACTTTCAGGTTTTCCAACTCATAAGCTTCTACATGTGCGAGAAAGAACACAATTAGATAATTTCTTTTTTCATGTAAGTTAATCTCATTGAAATAAAACCAATTACAGGTTCATAGGGGCATCCCCTAGCTTAGCCATACAAAGAGCCAACCAAGAGAAGCATAACCAGAAAACAAACCCAAAGAGACCAGCCTAAAAAGAAAAAGAAAAACACAGAGAAATAAAGAGGCAATGGAACCTCAAAACCACCTGCATTGGCAAAGATCTTAAAGGAAATTAGCCAATAAGATTAGTTATTCATTACATAATCATGACTTAAATCATGCAATTAGTTATAGCCATTACTCACATTTTCTCTACTTTGGGGAAATCAGCCTATGGAGTAAGTGCAGTAGATTTCATCTGGTTCATACTTCAAGTACGACTCTGAACGATATTCTATGATCAGCAGTTAGTGATTACGTAGAAACAAATCAACTTTATTTAGAAAGAGAAATTTCACTGTGGCATGACCATAACTAAACTGCCATGCATTAAGAAAACTTGAAAAGCTTGGTGAAATTCAGCCATCAGAAGATATTAGAGCCTGAGCCAAATTAATCACCTTTGTTTGGTATACACCATTCATCTGGATCCCCCCTTGCAGCAACACAAAAACGATATACAAAGTCTATCGAAAGTGAAACTAACTAGTAACTAATCCAAAATCCACTTTTCAACATTCTACTTTTCCCGGCAATTTTACTCCGCAGTACTCCCTCCGTTCCAAAATAAGTGTCCACTACGAAAAGTAGTGCCATTTTTCAAATAAAAAAAATTAAGTACTTCAGTGTATCGTTTTTCAAATTTTTTAGCACCGAGTACTTAAAGTACTCATTGAGTACTTTAATTCGGTGCGAAAAAATTCAAAGCACGATATGCAGAAGTACTTAATTTTTTTATTTGAAAAATGGCAAGAGAAAGAGAGTGGGACACTTATTTTGGAACCGAGGGAGCAAAACATTTTCTTGCCAAATACCAAAGGATTTGATGCTAAACACACAGGCTTTGTGCATCACTATCATAATCTTCCTGGATACTCAAGATATTATTCAAATAGTCTGATCTTAAAAAATATATACCTGACTAATAACAAGCCGAAAGAACTTACAGTTGTGGCGATAATCCTTAAGGACAAAGGGTTCTGTTACTGCTTCTGTCACTCTAGACCCATTAAGGTTATCCACAACTTTTGCACCTAGACGAAGCTTACAAGCCTTCATCCAATGCGAATTATGTGTGAAAGAAACCCCCCTTATGAAGCCAACACCTTCTTCCAGAATCAGATGCACTTTTCCAGTAAGAAGAGACTTTTTCCCGTCCTTTTCTCTGACAATCTTATTGTTAAACTCTTCAAGCGTCCAACTGTCACCGTGAAAATCTCCCTCAACAACCACTATCTCAACCTTTGCAGATGCTCCAGGCCCCGAGGTAACAATTTGTGTTGTAGTTGCATCGACTAAAGCTACTCTTAAAGGAGTAGGTCCTTCTCCTTTAATCGGTGAACTAGTAAATACTGGCAGAGAGAGCTTGTCCATGAACTCTAGTTGGAGGGTTCTTGATTCCGAAGATTGTACTCCAATCCCAGAATGACTGAATGAGAAGTACAAGGATACGTGAGAGGCAAAATCGTGACTGGTAGTGCTTATAAATTTAAACTAAAACGGAATGATCTCTTACTGGTTCAATCTAGTCAAAAGCCTTTCTCCTGCCAATCCAAATTCTTCTTTGACCTGTAATACCCTGAAGCATTACTGCAATACTATAGCTTGCTTATAAGGATGTCTAATATCAAAGACATGGATAAGACGTAAGACACTTGCAAGTCTTAGTCTCTAGCGTGATTATAGTCGATATATGCAGTTAGTTTCCATACAAAACATAGGAAACAATTTATTGAGAACGACAATCATCCACCCATCCACAGGTTTTGATTGATTACTACAAAGGTGCAGAGTTTCCGAAACCAGATCAGACATTCTTTTTACGAATTTGAACTACATTCTGGACAAATACCTGACAAAAATACTACACATATCTTTTTAAGCTTAATCTAACGAAGGTCAATAGAATTCAAGCACCCAAATGTGGAGACTGATCGCAAAAACAAAAACACAATCTGGATATAACTTTCACGTTCTACTATTTTGGTGGGACGGAAATGAATGATGGCCAAGGTAAAATTTTATGGTTATAAAAGACCTTGAAACAAACCTCTCAGTTTAGGCGGGAAAACTAATAATAGAGCACACCACCACCTTTGCAGAATAAGCCGATTCTTGCCGCCAAAAGGTAATCCAACTCCCAAAAACTACATGGGAGAATGGCCGAGATATGCAGTATTTATTTGGCAGGGCATTTCAAGCACTTTATTGACGAAGGACATAAATTCACGAGTTAAGCCCCTAATGACATGAACATGTATTCCACCTTATCAAATAGGTGGCTCTCTCTGATGACCACAAGGGGGAAAAAAAACATGGTTGCACTAAACAAGGAGGTCGACTAGTTAATATAATTTCAACCTCCATGTTATTCACAACAAACACCATACACAAAGTATAATTCATGAAGACATTAGAACAAAGAAAAATCATGTAATGCACGATTAACCTCAATTCTTTTGGAACTTGAACTTTTCATAAACTCACAGTATTACCACACATTAATGGATTCAATAGTCTACAAAAAGGGTAGCAAAAACACCCCTTCATCTATCACCGTTTTGCAGGGACACCCCTTCATCTATAAAACTCAGCACACACACCCCTTCATCTATGAACCATTAGCAGGGACACCCCCTCCGCGTCATTTCCGTCCATTTGTTGGATGGAAAATGGATTCCCACTCATTTAAGACAGATATATCCTCTCATTTTGGAGGGAAAATTTCCCTCCACTCTTCCTCCCATATAATAGTTGTCCTGACCTACATTTGGAGTAGAACTCTCTCTCTCTCTCTCTCTCTCTCTCTCTCTCTCCTTCCTTCCCTCCCCCCAGATCTCAAATGGCTTCCATGGATTCCACTGGTTCAAGCAGAGTGGACTACCCCACTTGTCATTGTGGAATGCCAGCACCCATCCACACATCAAAATCCATAGCAAATCCTGGGAGGAGATTCTTAGGGTGTATTAACTACAAGGTAATTTGAAAGAACACCAACTATATTCTACTATGATTTTATACAAATCTGATCTTATGCAAATTTGATTTTATGCAAACCCCAAAAAAATGCAGCTATTTCTTTTGGATTGATCCATCTAGTAAAGAAAAGGAGTTGGAGGATGCAAACAAGTTCCTTCAAAAGGAGAACCAACACCTGTTATTGAAGCAAGAAGAGATGAGAAATATAAACAGAAGCTTGACCAAAGAGAACAAGAAATTGAAAAGAAAAGTTGATGCAGTTGGAGGAAAAATGCAGACTTACAAAGTCTTGAGTTTTGTCCTGTCTATTGTGTGCATGTATTTATGGATGTCAAGGACCACTGTAACAGCCACAAACAGGAAATATCTCCCATGAATGTAATGCATGATGTTTATGCAATATATGGCAGCATTTTGTAGTCTCAGTTGATGGCAGAAAAATAGTTGGCAAACAACAACAATTTCTAGTCTAGCTAAGACCAATATCTATTCCAGAAAACAAGTACTAAACAAATTCATAAGAGGTTGAAACCTCAGCCATATCCATTTCATAAGATTGAATAGGTGAATGAGAGGAGTTTATTTCCAACCCTGTTTTTACTTTGTACCAAATATGTAACACAGGCTTGGGCAAAAAAAATCAAGAGAAGGAGAAGTATGGTGGTCGTAGGGTTTGGGTTTGATTTTGGTCGATTGATTAGGGTTTTGGTTTGATGGTCTTCGTTTTCATCGATTGAAGGAGAAGTGCACACATTTTTTGAGTTTGATCGAAATGAAGGGGAGATGGAAACTGTTTGGTGTTTGCCCTAATAAGAGAGGGGGCAATCACGTAATTGTATCCAATTCTGTTAAGCATTTGGACGGAAATGACGCGGAGGGGGTGTCCCTGCTAACGGTTCATAGATGAAGGGGTGTGTGTGCTGAGTTTTATAGATGAGGGGGTGTCCCTGCAAAACGGTGATAGATGAGGGGGGTTTTTGCTATTTACCCCTACAAAATATGTGTTATCTGTAAACAAGCACAAATACATAGATGGATAGTCAAGCCTTCGCATTCACAGTCACGTTTACACACGTTCAGACAGGCATGTATGTGCAAGTATTGTGCTTATATACTGAGCAAGTTTGTTTCACGGGACCAATAGTGAAGGCGTGTATAATCACCAGATGGCAGATATACCACTTGTCGGACCGCTTTTCCACCAACTCTCCTAAAACCAATTGGTGGTAGGAAGGGTTTCAATTAAGTCTTTTATGGCATTCGATATCGCACCCGCAAGTCTGTTTTTAGAGTGGCCGCAGGGAGTGGCATCGTGCAACCAAATCCATGGGGGCACTCCGGGCCCAACAATCCCTCCCTCACGGTGACGCTCCCGCGACTCGAACCCATGACCTCCTGGCTCCCACCAAATTAATAGCGCTTGGATTAATTTAATAATACCACACCTCCATAATGGTGTATATCCCACCCTTTATGGAATATACATCCGAGACATGTTTAATCTGAACATATGAACCTAATTACACTGAATATTTAGTCATCTTGGATGGTCAATATCCGGTTAAACAAACGGCTAGTATTCATATATGTATATGCTCATACACACAAATGAAAGCATATTGAATCCCATCAAATATACAGAGCCGTAACAGAGGTGCGTGCAGCTACACATGAATAATCCCTAAATAGACCCTTGTATATATGCAGCCGTTAAAAATAAAAAAAAACACTCACAATTCTATAAATCATAGGCCCAATGTTTTGCTCTATAACTTGGTGGATCCTTCGGTCGATGATTCGGATCACAAAAACCTCCAGGTCCTTCCTGACAAACGAAGAATAATTGCCAGAAATAAAAATAAAATGGTACTGAAAAATTTCACAAGATAACAACAATTCCAACTAAACAACTTTCAGAAATAAGCAAAACCCAGCTCAGTTTTCATCTGATTATCCAATTGCAGCTTAGCAGTGCATAGATTTCCAAGAGAAGAAGACCAAAAAGAATGGATCGAAACTTCACAAAAATAGAAGAATTCCCAAAAACAAAAATCCACATAAAAAGCAGTACCAATTACTGCTTAGCAGTGGGTAATAATCCCAAAGAAGAAAAAGGAAAAAGAAAAAGCAGATGTCTCACTTTCTTATAGAAACCCTTGTTTCATCATCTTCTGAATTGTCATCTTCCAATATCTGAAGCTCGGCCATTTCTTTTGGGACCCAAAAGCAGAAAGCAAAAATCTTGAGATAAGTTGTGTTTGTTTTTATTACTTAGGGAAGACTGAAATTGGAATCTAATGATGAGGAGTACTGGATCTTGAACATATAAAGACTTGTCAATGGAGTAATATTTGACTAGACAAACGCGGTGAAATATTAGTAAAAAACTAAAATTAAAAATAAGGGCGCCAACACTCAGACCAACACTCCTTTTGTAGTGGTCGTGAGTTGCAACTGTTTTTTTTTTTCTTTTCTTTTGTTTTCTTTTTCCTCTACTTGCGTGTGACTTTTCTTGCCACGTAGACAAAAAATCACTTTGAGAGAGATTTTTGTTTTGCTTGCTTACTTTACTCGTATTTCCTCCGTCCCAATTTATTGATTTTATTTTGGAAATTCAATTTTTTATGAAAAATATTTAATTGTATCTAAAAAAAGGGAAAGAAATGCACACTTTTCTTTGTTAACTTTTTAAAATGACCATATTTTTTTGGACAGCCAAAAAAAAAAATAGGATCAACAATTTGGGATGGAAGGAGTACTAGTTTCGTATTGGAGGGAGTACAAAATCATGGTGAACATAATTTTGTAGGTCAAAAGTCTCTTATGTGTACCATAGAAATGTGACACATTTTATATGTACCTAGGATGAGCATAATGTACAAAATCATGGGGAAAAAGTTTTGTAGGTCAAAAGTCCCTAATGTGTAACATAGAAATGTTACACATTTTATACGTAGGATAAGCATTCTTTACGCATATACTAGAGGCCGGGCACATGCAATGCGTGTGCATGTCGAACTTTGACACAAAATATGCAAAAATGACACTTGATTTGCGTATGGCAAAACGGAGAATATTTAGTCATCTTGGATGGTCAATATCCGGTTAAACAAACGGCCAGTATTCATCTATGTATATGCTCATACACACAAATGAAAGCATATTGAATCCCATCACATAGACAGAGGTGCGTGCAGCCACACATGAATAATCCCTTAATAGACACTTGTATATATGTAGCCGTTAAAAAAAATAATGAAAAACACTCACAATTCTATAAATCATAGGCCCAATGTTTTGCTCTATAACTTGGTGGATCCTTCGGTCGACAATTCGGATCACAAAAACCTCCAGGTCCTTCCTGACAAACGAAGAACAATTGCCAGAAATAAAAATAAAATGGTACTGAAAATTTTCACAAGATAAATAACAATTCCAAGTAAACAACTTTCAGAAATAAGCAAAACCCAGCTCAGTTCTTATCTGATTATCCAATTGCAGCTTAGCAGTGCATAGAATTCCAAGAAAAGAAGACCAAAAAGAAGGGATCGAAAGTTCACAAAATTAGAAGAATTTCAAAAAAAAAAAAAATTCCGCATAAAAAGCTGTAATTGCAGTGGGTAATAATCCCAAAGAAGAAGAAGTAGATGTCTCACTTTCTTATAGAAACCCTTGTTTCCTCATCTTCTGAATTGCCATCTTCCAATATCTGAAGCTGAGCCATTTCTTTTGGGACCCAAAAGCAGAAAGCAAAAATCTTGAGATTCTGAAACACAAGTTCTGTTTGTTTTTACTACTTGGGGGAAGAAGAGGAGGCTCGTTAACCGATTTGTGTTTTTTTTTAACTTTATTACAAAAAATGTGTGTTTTTTAATTTTATTCCCAAAGTACGTGAAAACGTTGTTAGCAAATACGTTTTCTTGAAAACGTTGTTACGTTTAACGCTTTCAGAGTGGGTTAAGATGGATTAACCCAAAAATTAAATTAATCGTAATTTGGCTTGAAAACGTGTTTGCTAAACACGTTTTTAGAAATCGTGTTTGCTAAACACGTTTTCTCATTTTTCCACAGCAAACAAGTTTTCACATATACAACAGTTTTATGGCCTTGTGTACTATTGGGTTCCTATCTCATTGTGAAATCTTTTGCTTTTGTTCTGTTCCCCATTGCACTGGGTAAGGCTAGCGTCCTTTGGCACAAGTTTTATTATTGACAATGGTTAAAGCCTAGCCTAATTTACTTAAGTTGAGACTTATTACGTGCTATTAGTCCTCGTTTATTATTGGCACTATGACTCTCTTGTGTTCTTATTTGTGAATAATTTTTCCTTGCAAAAATAAGATTTTATATGGATGACTCATGTTTTTAGTTTGTTGGGCCTGAAATTTTGGCGCTTGCTTTGTCCTATCAAAGCTGTTGAATGATGATTTTTAAATAGGTTCATTAGATTGGTATTATAGATGTATTTCAAAAATTCATATCAAGATAAAAAAAGTATATGTTCGGAGAGCGTGTGTCCGAGTCTAATGTCTGTCCGAGTGTAATGTCCATCGGACACGAAAACATAACCCCTTAAAAATATACTAATGTTTGCGGGAGAAATTGTTACTCATGAATGTGGGGATATGTTCATTTAAATTGACACTAGGGGTGCAAACGATCCGAGCCGAGCTTTGTAGAGCTCAAGTTTGGCTTGATTACTAAATGAGACGAGTCGAGCCGAGCCGAGCTAGGAACTGCTTGCAAGCAGCTCAATTCATTTGCAGCCCTAATTGACACCATATCAAATAGATGCATCCCCCTTTTTTGTGATTGAAGGAAAGGTCCAAAAAGTTATATATGTGTAATGCAAGCTGGAGATCGATGGCAATGGAATAGGACAACCCAATACACAAGGCCATAAAGCTGTTGTACATGTGAAAACCCGTTTGCTGTGGAAAAATGAGAAAACGTGTTTAGCAAACATGCTTTCTAAAAACGTGTTTGCTAGCAAACACGTTTTTAGAAAGTGTGTTTGCTAAACACGTTTTCAAGCCAGATTACGACTAATTTAATTTTTGGATTAATCCATCTTAACCCACTCTGAAAGCGTGAAACGTAACCACGTTTTCAAGAGAACGTGTTTGCTAACAACGTTTTCACGTACTTTGGGAATAAAGTTAAAAAACACACATTTTTTGTAATAAAGTTTTAAAAAAACGCAAATCGGTTAATGAGCCTAGTATTTGATTAGACAAACGCGATGAAATATTAGTAAAAAAACTAAAATTAAAAATAAGGGCGCCAACACTCCTTTTGTAGTGGTCGTGAGATGCTTTCTTCTTCCTCTTTTCTTCTTTCCTGTACTTGTCTTTTTTTGCCACGAAGACAAAATCACTTGAGAGAGATTTTGTTTTGCTTACTTTATTTTTTGAGTTATGTTCAGTTACTCGTATAGTTTCGTGTTGGAATACTCTTCTTAAGAATAATGTACAGAATCACGGCGAACATAATTTTTTGTAGGTCAAAAGTCTCTTAATAGAAATGTTACACATTTTATATGTATGATAAGCATTATTTTTGCATAAATTACGCATTTTTTTTATTAGTAATGCAAAAGATGTACCTTGCAACAAGGGTGGAGATGTGTTGGGGCCTTGGGGGCGGCAATTCTATAAATCATTTATAGAATTGACGCATTAGTGTAATAACTTATTATAATCAACCCTAAAATGGTTGGTAAAGTGAGCATGAAAAAATAATAAATGTTTGGCCATGAAATCGGATGTTTGAATCACACGGAGACCAACCATCTCAAATCTTGGGGTCACGGAGGTTATATTCAATCATTACTTTCTACCAATAAAAGAGGGTTGTAAATGTAATTGGCTATTTTTGGAATACGACACTATTGGAGTCTGTATTTCCTTTGGGGTTTGGGGGATAGAAGTTTAGAATTGTGTCTAGATGCTCTAAACCGTTGGTTAAAACTTTGAGGGAAAGTTTGTGCTCATGCTTATTTATTTTTTGGTCCCCAAAGTATTGTCCACGTCTCAATTTGGTCCCTAATGTATAAACTGCTAACATTTATTAGTCTCCAACGTTTCAATTTTGTACCAATCAAGTCCTCAAGACTAATTCCGTCAACTCCATCCGTTAAAATGAGGGGCATTCTTGACATTTCGCCCAACCCCAAATTTCTGTCAAAAGTAAATAAAAAAAAAACGAATTGTTATTGGCATTTCACTTTTCTCTATTCTATTGGCACTCCCCTTTTTTGTCTTTATCCAATATCAATTCCCTAAAAAAAATAATAAATAGGTTTTTGCCTTTTTTTTCTCTGTCGAACAAAATTGGAAAAAAAAAAAAAAAAAGGGGAGGGAAGCTTGGGGCGGCCATGGTCGCCGGCAGCCCCACCATCCTCCTCCTCTCCTTTTCTCCCTCCCCTACACCACCCGTTGGAGAATAAAAAGGAACCAAAGTAAATAAATAAATGGACACAAGTTAATTAAGTTAAACTTGTTCCAATCCCAGGCGTTCAACAAATCAAACGAGTAATTAAATTAATGAGAGAAGGAGAAAGGGAACCTTCTGGGCGTTGATCGGATCCAATCCAAGGAGGACAAAACGAACACCGATGAAGGTTTTGGAGGGGTGGTCATAAGAAACTGTTGAATCTTGTTTGGTACCCAACATTTGAACCAAACTGAAGCGAATGTATGAACTGGTTGGGAGAAAGTCTGTAATAAAGTTTCTGCCAGTGACTATAGAGCGGCAGCGAGTGAGGGCGATCGGCGACCATGGCGGCGGCGGCCATGGCTGCCGCCCCAAGCTTTCTCTCTTTATTTTTATTTTTATTTTGATTGGTTGATTTTCTTGTAAATCAAGAAGTTACAGTAGAGGTTGTGGGTGGTGTAGGAGAGGGAGAAAAGGTGAGGAGGATGGTGGGGGAAGCCGGCGACCATGGTGGTGGCCGCCATGACCGCACCAAGCTTCCCCTTCTTCCCCAATTTTGTTCGACAGAGTGGAAAAAAGGCAAAAACATTTTTTTGACAGAAATTTGGGGTAGGGCAAAATGTCGAGAATGCCCCTCATTTTAACGGATGGAGTTAGTCTGGAGGACTTGATTGGTACAAAATTGAAACGTTGGGGACTAAAATGTCAGCAATTTATACATTAGAGACCAAATTGAAACACGAACAAATACTTTGGAAATCAGAATGGTAAATAAGCCTCAAATGTGTAAATCATGCATTTCATGTTGGCATATAGTTTTAATAATTTACCATTTCATTTCATGTTTTGGTTGTCTAAACTTATTTCCTTTGATTATTATTTAATTGAATAGAAATATTTTTTTGTGGCTAAGGCATGAAATTGGCAAACGCTATATATGTGCAACAACGCTCCAAAGATGCTTGTTTGAAGCAAGCGCTATGTTAGTGCTATTCAAAGTGTTCTTCAGCCTTAGTCGAATAGCACTAGACAAGCTGTGGCGTTTTATATCTTAGTCTTCTCATTGGCTAGGCTTAGGTCATTGTCCTTACACCTATATAAACTTTTTTTTGCCCTTTTAGGGTAGAACTCCAATTTTTACCCACCCTAGAGTGAGAAAATGATTTTTCTCTTATTTTCTTGAGTTTTAGCACATCAAAAATGATTTAAACCTTGTGTTTGATAATTACCTTTGTCAATCTAGATTAATCTTCTAATACTCCATAAATTATATTTAGTTTGATTAATTTTCACAAAATAACTATGGCATTAGCCCACTTTAAGAGAGAGAAACATTTATCCTCCTATACTCTTGTGTGTTGATTCATTTTTTATGATTTAAATTTTTTGTCTGATCATTTTGATTGTCAATCTAATGCAATCCTTTCATAATCCATGGATTGACATTTATTCTTTTTACTACAAATACTCATAAAAATCATATCTTTTACATATCATATATTCATGCCTTCAAATCTATATGGCCGGATGATCCGGAACCGTCTTTGATACTGAGATCGAGGGGTGTAAGACTCGTGGAGGCTATGGAATCAAGAAGGGTGTAACGCCCCGATTTTTCTGATGCATTAATACGAATAATTACTGAAGTAAGAAAGAAAAGTGTTTTTTTTTTTTATAAACTCAAATTACATTCCCATACAATAAAGTTGCAAGATAACAAGGACTAATCCAAAATATTACAACTTAGGTCCATAAAAAAAATTAAAATAATGCTACTATTTGAGAAAGAGGCAACATTAAAATAAAGAGGTCTGGCTAGGTAACCCACGGTTCGTTGTGCTCGCCTAGTCATCTGGGGTGATCTCGCCCTCAAAGTTCTCCACTTGGTCAATGAAATCTGACATTGAACACCAGGGTAACTCAGTACCATGAGTTTTGACACTCAATAAGAAAACAATTAACCTTACACTTTATCTACTCAACCCATAATTTAATAAATAACGAATAATGATGACCACGTAACAATGTATATCAATCAACTTAACAGAGAGATAATCAAGCAAACGTCGATGTTTATTTCTTTTCCGAAGTTTTGGACTCTACACATATTTTTTACTAAGGTTTCACCATTGAAACCCTTCCTACCCCAAAACCCACTGAGCTATGCCTCGACTACGTGTACTGCAGCACCGTTGGTACTTGGTAGGATGGTTACGCCTGAGTGGTTTACTCAATACGATGCCCCCTCGAATCACCAAGGAAACGGTAAATAAATTAAATTATTAGCACTAGGACTCTGTAGTGCATTATATTATTAGCACTAATAAATTAAAAACACTAATGAGGAGTGCTATTTAGCTATTAAAAATTAATTATTTTGCTTTGTCATTTTTTTTACCACAAAAAAAAAAAGCGAGATTATTTTATGTTGAATTTGTAGCATTTTACTTATTTAAAAATGAGAAAATCATGGATGGTAAAAAACTCTTAATTTAATTTCAAAATACCTATACATATTATCACGGACAATAAGGCCGTAGTATTGGGGACTCTTTGTTTAGGAAGTCCTTACGTACTAAAATTTCAAAGTTGAGGAGTCCTAATTCAAAAACATGTTCTATGGTGTCTTTAGGCTAGGTAGAAAGTAGAAACTAACACTAATACGTAGGAGTGTAATAAGAAGGGAAAGTCTATTAACACAATACTTTTTTTTTGTCAATCGATAGAAGAGAGATCAATTACATTACATATGAAGTACAAAGTACCAACCCGGGACACTACATGTGAGAGTCCACGAGACAACCAAGCCCAACAACTTAACCAATACAAGAAATAAGCCCGTTATAGGGTAGAAGCAAAGAAAGAAACAAAGAAAGGAAAAGCCCCTGCTCGCAGGCGGGGAGATTCGAACTCCTAATCTCCTAGTGAGATGCAAGAGTCCTGACCAACTGAGCTAGCCCCAATTGGTTATTAACACAATACTTTACACAATAATATAACAACATTCTTATGTGGTACTTTATCATTGAGCAATGTAAAATAGCATCTCATCCATCGCCCAATAATACAACACCACAGAAGCATTTTGTGCATGTTATTGTGCGAAGTGTTATGTTAGTAGCACTCATGAAGAAAACATGTCATTAGATTTGAGCTAACTCCTTGTATGTTTAAGGCATATTGTCTTGTGACAAAACTCTCAGGATTGTTCCAGAAATTGACTTATTTTTAAGCTCACTTAAAAACTGATTTCATCAACTCAAAAATCCAGCTTAAGCCAGTTTCTGACGTAAGTCAATTTCACGTAGAATTTAATACTAGAACATTGCACAAACAAGACGGACAAAGAACTTGGATTTGGTAGTACTTTCTGTATGCCGACAATTTTTTCTCTGTGCAAAGAGAAACATCATCGTATATGTAGACAGAAGAGTTTCAATACAACTCGAAAACCCAAAACGACTAAATAGAGGAACAATCAAAGAAAACTTAATAATAATAATAGAGGAACAATCAGAAAAAAAAAAAAAAAAAACAGAACACCAGCCAAAAACTTCGATCACATGTCTTCCTTTTAAATGAACATGTATTCATTGTCAAAACTCCTAAGGGAAGGAATTGTTGGCCTCCCAATGAATTCTGGCTGACAGGCTGAGGCTGCCGAAACTACCAAGCTGTACTCCAAGTTTACTTTTTGACATTTCATCCAACATGAAACTTTTTTTTTTTTTTTTTTTGGTTTTGAACGAGAGGCAATTTCATTTCAATAGCCCAGAGGCATTACAAAGATTCTATCACAAGATAAAAGGATTGAACCAAAACTATTAAAATCTAGACACGAGCACATGCACTAGCAGTGTTAATGACGTATACTACAAAAGCAGACCAACAACGAGGTTGGGGCCAGTTAAAGATTCGGTGTTAAAGATTCGGTGGTACAGGATCCCTAAGGAAAACCCAGCCCAACCATCTAGAAAAGAAAAACAGATGGTATCATCGATCCCCACAATTGCTATTGCTAAATTGGCCTTCTATTCAGAATTGTGAAAGAAGATACCAAAGTTGACTGATATAATTTCAGCCAAGAGGCCCAAGACACAATCAAGATAGCCAATATGATCTCAAGTCATCAATAATTACACAAACCTACTAACCTTCTGATCTGAGCTCCCACCTCTTCTAATCTCTACACTTATTTTCCTACCATCACCTCCTTTATGCACCTCTCAAGCTCTGCTCTTCTTAAAATGCTTTCTTCATCCTTGTCTGCTCTCATTGCCACCTTCTAAACCTCGTCCGCCTACTATGCTTTCATCAGCTGGTTGCTACTCTGTGGCACCTCCACCACAGGCATGCCACGGTTCAGCCCTTCCAACGTAGAGTTCCACCCACAGTGAGCCACAACTCATAAGTACCTCCAGTTTGTCACACCATGTGATAGCCGTTCCTGTTTCATTTGTTGAGTTTGAAAATTCAGGTGGCAACTTGTGATTTGCAGACTCTTTCAGTGCCCACAACAAGTGCTTGTTGGCCATTTTAAGCCCCCTAAGATTTGTTCAACCTGCTCGGCTGCAATTTCTACCATGCTTTTAAATGAGACGTGAACGACGGATTTGGGTGGTTTTGTGTCTAGCCATTTTAAGCACTGGCCACCAGTTGGCTGCTAAAGACAGGTTTCATAGCATAGCATTTATCTCCCTCAATTTGTTGGTCCAAGAACAATGATGGAACAATGGGACCCACCATCTGAACTGACCAGAGTCCCAGCATGGCCCTGGCTAGCTTTCAAGAGACAAAGAAACAACAACAAAACAAAAAAAAGGAACTGAAGAATGAGTCGACGTGGAAATCAAAGATGTAGTAGCTTTGAAGTAAAAGGGAAAAGTGAGAAAATTTCAAGTTCCTCTCTTAGCCTTTCCAGTCGTCTGAGTCATTAGAACTCTTAACCATGTTTTATACTACTATTATCCAATCTAACCACGTTTTTCTCATTAGTTTAATTTACTAAAATTTATTATTTTGCACACCATTTGTGCTTGCTTTCCACTTTGTCTAATAGCTTATCCATCCTGAATTACGGCTAGTCTAATATGATGTTGACCATAGTGTTTCTCTCCCATCAAATCCTTTTGCTGCACTCATTTCCTACATCAATTCAGCTGCTTTTATTTTTATTTCCCATCAGCAACAAACTCAACCAATCCCAGTTCCATGTCCAAGTATTTTTCTTCTAGCCGAGTCTTTCAGGAAAATGGTCAATAGTTGTAGCTCTGAGCATGAAATATCCTGAAGTTATCACTTTGACTAATAACTTCCTATTTATGATTTCCAGCTAAAATAAATAATGCAAGAATACGATGTCCTCCATAAAGCTGTCTTACCCAAGTATCTAATGTGCTAACACAATTACTCCATTAATCCATGGCTGAATTCACAGTCGCTCCTTTTTAAAGCAGTATATTCCCCCCAAAAAAATGGAATCACTTCTTTACCAATAAAATCGTCTCAGAAAAATAAAGTTACCTCACTTTCCAAATTGTCAAATGGTTTCCCAAACTCCCAGTCATTCCATTCCAAATTCCAATATCCAAAACTTCTCCACGATAGTTGCGATGGAAGTAACCAGAGTGACTAGCGGCACACTGTGCAAGAAACTAGGCATATGAGAGAAGCAAAGACTACATAGAATCAGTGAGCTGAGTTCGAGATCTTGTGTACCAGTGGTCTTAAATGCAAGTGGGCTCCTAGATTTGGGGCGTGGAGAACCATACTCATTGCAGCCATCAGATATGGGCTCAATGGCACTACGGATTCTGTATGGAAGGAGTTGTTTGTAATGGGTAATGGCAAAGTATCTTTGAGCCTTCGAAGGCCAAGTGTTTTGCGAACTGAAGGAGTGGCTTTGTGCAGGATTAGTGGACCTTGAGCACCATGACATGACTCTTCCACTTCTGCTTCTCCATTTTGTTTCCTGTTCACCATCCGTTTGTCAAAACAAAGCTTACACGTACGAAAGGGCAAAAAATTTGAAGTGCCAAGTTAGAACTCGTATTGTGAAATTGTTCACAAATGTAATAGTCCATGATTGAACAACAGAAATCCACACAACAAATGATTTCTGATGTTGCCTTCAAATTGTTTAACGGCAAATCAGAGAAGTCAAAAACATGTTTAGTCCTGTGAAGAAATTTAAGCACCACCCAGTTTGTAGCAAACCCATGCGAGTCTCTAGTTCTACATAATGATAATGCGTGGTTAGGCAATATGATAATAGCATCTTGACATTACGAATTCACTAACAAAAAAGGTCGTACATACCTGGGCTCAAAAACACCAACTTAAAGCAGGAGGAGATTTTCAAAGATTTTCTAGTGCATGTCCAATAGAGAATGCTTCTGGAGTAAGTCATGTCCATACAATCAAATTAAAAAGGAAAGGCGAAGTAATTTACAAGACTTTTGAGTACATAAATGATTTTCAATACAATGACAATCAGGCAGATAAGCCAGATGAAGGTTTATTATGATCCCTAACCTCTAGCAAGACAACTAAGAGACTTCACCAACTAGGTTAGCCAGCACCTATCAACCTTAAAATTTATACTGTAACAGTACAAATGCAGAATACGAAGTATTAAAAGAAAGAAAAGAGAGGTGGCTATTGTCTTCCATCCAGCAGAGGTGTACACATAACTACTGGTTCTGTAGACATCTTATTTGGCCAGTGATACTTATCTTACTCCACAAAGTGTAAACCACGTCAAATCAAGCTGCAGCCTGTCATAGACAGCCCAAATAGCGGAATTATGGCATATCTATAGCATGCTTTCTTCTGGTCACTTTCCTTCTCACAAAGAACCACCTTGCCACACTGAACAGCATTCTCCATCTTCTCTGAGCTTTATTTCTTCTTGACAAGTATCTTCTCTGAGCTTTATGCGTAGCAACTGCACTAGAATGAGCCAATAGCATGTCATTGATAGCGTCATGTGGACTGGTCTGCAATTCTGGATTTGAGTTCTGTGACTGGAGGATACCATTAGTACCAAAGATTTGTATATTTCCATTATCGCTGAATCCTTGAATCGTAGATTTCATGTCACAGATCAGGGAGTTGGTGATTTGACCCGCCATAGATTCTTCAGAACTACAATTTGTACTTTGCAAACTACCAACATTATCCAACCCATTTATTGTAAATGGGTTTTCTTCAGTGGAGGTTTTTCTGGCCACATTCCTCTTCACAGAAAACCATCTCGCTACACTGAATAACATCCTCCATCTTCTCTGAGCTTTATTTCTTTTTAGCAAGTGTCTTCTGTGAGTTATATTCATGGGAACAGCTTGAGAACGAGCCAATGGAGTGTCATTGACTAAACTGTGTATAAGAGCTGGTGATTCCAACTCTGAGTTCTGAGATTGAACAAAGCAATGAGTATCCAAAAGTTGCAAACACTTGTCCTCACTGAAAGTCCGAGTCATGTCATAAACTCGGAAATCCAAAGGTTGTTCATAAGTTGAGCAATTCATGCCACCTTTGGAATAGATGGAAGAAGTGATGTCTCCGGAGGATGGAGCAAGGCTTTTTGGCATATCCCTAAAAGCGGTGTTTCTGGCCACTTTCCTCTTCACTGAGAACCATCTCATTAAGCTGAATAACATCCTCCACCTTCTCTTTGCTTTGTCTTTTTTCGGTAAGTATCTTCTCTTAGCCTTGTTGATGGAGAACAAAATGTCATTGACAGCACTTTGTACGTTGGCCTGTGATGAAGCATTTGGATCATTATACAGCTCTTCCACAAATGTTTCTCTGGCCAAGTTCCTCCTTACTGAGAACCACCTCATTACGCTAAACAACATCTTCCATCTTCTCTGAGCATTTGTTCTAGACAAGTGCCTTCTCTGAGCTTTATACATCGTAACATCCGAAGAACCAGCCAAAAGAATGTCAGTAACAGCTCTGTGTGGGCCACTCTTTAATTCAGAATTTGTGTCATGAGATTGAAGGGAACAGTGACTATCAGAAATCTGCTGATGGTCACACTTGCTGAAGGCCTGACTCAAGGACTCGGTATCACAGAGCGCGGAGCTGGTGACTGGGCTTGCGAAGGTCAAAGTTTGTTCATACATATTGGTGACCTCCTCTATACTTTGCCAGTCATAGTCGCCAAGGAAATTGGCACCCCATGGGGAATAGAAGGGTGACACGATCTCATGAGAAGAGGCATCCAGCTGTGGATTTTCCAATCGGGGAAGGTTGTGAGAAGTTAAAATTGTAGTGCCATCAGAAATCTCTGTAATTACGGGGTTTGACAGGTAAAGATCATTGGGAAGGTCGCTAATATTACCAAGGTTCAGATACTCATCAGTGATATCTTGTTCAATAAATTCCAAGTCAACGCCACTACTATTATCCAGGTTTTCAAAACCAAGCGACCCGAAGTCATCCAAAGTACTTGCACCCCCAGGTGAACTGACATCAGTAGAATGGTTGTCAAACATGTCAGAAGTGTCAAAGCTACAGACATTAGGACTTTCGAGCATGGTCAAGGTTGAAGGGTGATGAGCATTAGTCAACTGTTGAGAGCCTGCCAGAAGAGATGACACATCATCAACTGGTACTACTTGCTCCCACTGTTGAAACGCTGATACTACCAACTTCTTGATGTTAGCCTGATATCAAACTCAATTCAAGTATAGTTAGAAATGAACAAAAACAGGCAGCAATAAAGAGAAGGAATCAGAAGTACCTTTTCTGTATCAGACGCCTTCTCCACAGGAATGAACTCATGTTCCATAAGTAACCCCATTAATTGTCCCACAACATTGAAAACAGCAGCAGTTTTTTGTTGAGAGGTGGGAGAATAGTATAAATATGCCGTCTTGTCAAGTACACACGTCTTGGCATGTTCCACAGTTATGTCCCACATCTTAGCAGGCATACGAAGGATCTGCAGACATTCCCAGAAACCACTATTATTGTTACTTCAAGACACCCTCGGTTAACTACTTCTCATATCATCATATCATGAAAACCTTAATGTGCCAGAAATTCACAGGGTGGAAAAGTATAACCCCATACCCGTCTGGAATGAACAAAAGGAGTTCAACATGGTGTCCTCATAAAGCTAAAACTCGCAAGTAACAATAGTGCGGTCAATAGTCTCTGAGCGCAAGGAGGTTCTTCGGTATCTTAGTCACACAAACAATAAACTAGAAGTACTGTCTGGTCATAAGTAGTAACAGAAGTTCATGTTCAAACCTTTTGTCTTGTGCAACTAATAACAAACATGGCTTCTTGAGTAAAAGGAGGAGCAACAATTTATCTAAATCAAGCAGCTAAGAAAAATAGATAACAGGCTTATCAATAAATCACGAAACATTTGGTATGGTAGAAGGAGAGCTGTATTAGGCTCAAAATGTTGCACTGATAGAGCAACAAGTTAACCATATTACTAGCAAGGTAAAAATCGAGAAATGTCCAGCAACTATTACCTGCTTTAGCCTTTCAGGGTTTATGTTGAGTAGAGTCACAAAATCCTTCACTGTATTAATGTTTTCCTTGCTTAAACGGTCATGGGAAGCACCATCTTTGCCAATCTTTTCTAATCTCCAGACTGCATCAGATAGAGATGGAGGATGGTTCTTCTGGTACACTGCAAACAGAAACAATAAGTTTCAAAGGAGTAAATTTTTAACTTAATAGCTATACCATAGTCAGAACTTGGTATCTTATGTGTAACTTAATAGCTATACCATATTCAGAACTTGGTATCTTATGTGTAACGATATTACGTCCTCTGGAAACACCTATTGTAATAAATTTCTCGATCTCTTTCCACACCTAGCATAATCAACTTCAACACACACTACACTACCAAGACGACACCATTTATTGTAGATATGCACAAAAACAGAAACCACATTAATCAAGAGAGACTCACATTTTGCACGGCGATCCACAACAATGAAAGACTCCGTCTTTGCTTCTCTTACTCTGAGTCCAAGAGCACCATCCACAGTTCTTGCACCAAGCCTGAATTCAGTCCTTTTCATCCAGCATTTGGTATGCCTAAAGTAAACATCACCAATGAAGCCAATACCTTCCTTAAGATTCACGTAAACATCTCCAGTAAGAAGAGTCTTTCCTCCTTCCCTTTCCCTGGCAATCTTACTATTGAACTCTTCAAGTGACCAATTACCTCCCTCATAATCAGTAAAATCTTTCTCAAGAACTACTATTTCCACGTTTGCTGAGGCTTCAGGGCCAGAGTCAACAATTTGTCCTGTGAGAACATCATATAAAGCTATTCCAATAGAGGTACTTTTCTCTCCTCTAATTTTTGTTCCGGTCAGTACAGGAAGAGAGAGTCTATGCACGAACTGTAGTTGTAAGCTTCTTGATGTAGAGATATACGTCTCATTCCCAGAATCCCTGAACAAGAATTGATAAGGATGTCGTATCGATACAATAAAATAAAGCGTTGTTAGATGGAACAACCTTAACATTAAGTTCTCACCATTTCTCATCATACATATGCATTTGTTTCTGAAGTGGCAATTCAACTTCCTTATATCCCTGGAGACACCAGGTAACATCAGGAAAATGGTACTACACACATTACAAACCAACGAAAACAGAAGAAGCATAAGCGACAATAGAATACGGATGCCGCGCATTAGTTAGAAATAACACTTAATGCTTAGATTAATGATGGTAGGGGGAAGGCATAAAATTTTTGGATAAAAACTCAAACATATCTGCAAATAGGGAAAAAAAAAATTCCCCGAGTAACATGAAAGCATAAAGGCTACTCCGATAGAGGTGTCAAACGGGCTTGGCTGGCACAGGCACGACACGTTTAAATGTGGCGGCACGGCACGGCACGAGCACGGTTTTAGACGGGCACGGCACAAAATTAGGTCGGGCAGGACATGAGTTTAGACGAGCACGGCATGGCACGGCACGGAGTGGGCTAGACACGGCATGACAAGGGGCACGGCACAACAAATACTAATTTTCAATGTACCAAAAAAATTAATTTTTAATGATGGATTTTCTAATTATATGTTATACACTTTTTAAGAAGTCAATACAAATATTTTGCAAATCTCAATACGTCGAAACTATTTTAACAATCGAGCCGTTGATTTTGTTGTTCCTATTGATGAAATCAATCGTGTAAAGTTTCTTCTCGATCGGGTTTAGAAAGCTTATCGATCAGGGCCTAATTTGTTATTTTAATGAAAGTTTTCGTCCGATTAAATGCCTATTGATACGCTATCGACTTAGTTTTTTGCACGACTAATGAATTCCCTAATAGCTAAGAGATAGACGGTTTCGACTGCAAAAAAAAAACTCAGGTGGAGCTCGGGTTGTCCACCATAGGACTTAAAATGGAAAATTTCGACGAAACTCGGCTAGATTATACAAAAAAAATTTCAACCAAACTTGGAGATGTGCCGGCACGATTAAAAAATGGCACAGCACGATGCGGCACGATTAAGTAAATGGGCCAACACGGCACAACACAATTAAGAAATGGCACGGCACGGCACGGCATGACACAATTTGGTAAACGGACCGGCACGGCACGACACGAAGCACGGTTGGCACGAAACTAAACAGGCCATGCCGGCACGGCACGGCCCATTTGATACCTCTATACTCCAGTGCTATCCAACATCTAGAGTAAGAAAGCAAAAAAAAAAAAGGTTCATGATAACAAACTTTACATACAACAAAAAGGGCCAACTTCGTCCCCTGAGAAGGATAATAATAAAGGAAAGATTTTTTTTAAGTTCAAGAATGCCTACAGAAACAATGAGATAAGAAAGCTTAACTCCTCAAATAAAATAAATCATCACATCTAGACGAATTACGATTGTGTAATATGGTATGTAAATTGGTCGCCGGGTTTTAGTAACACATGTCCATTTAACCCCGCGTTATTCTTGCAATAGGACTTCAGAATATGCTGAACTGTTCAACTGATCATGAACGCTTTCCCTCACTTGTTGTCCTTATCTCTTTAGATGAACTTGACAATTACAGGATTGGCACCATTTAGTCACGACATAGTCAATGTGTAGACACCAAGAGATACAATTTTTTGGAACTACAACACATCCAAGAGATAGTCCCCTTCAAATGTAAAGGAAACCTGATAATACTTTAAGGTTGTGCGTGGATCAAGGGTTTGTGGAGGGGATGATCGAGGGAAAAGAAAGGTGAAGGGGAACACACCTTTGATTGGTGAAGGGAATCCCCTACCTTTTCTTTTCCATCCCAAACCCATCCACAAATCCTTGATGAAAATACAGCTTAAAGAACACATGTTATGCACTTAAAGTTTTGTGCACCTTGGCCACCAAAAAAAAAAAAAATCAAAGATATAACTTGGATGCCAAGGAAGTGCCTCCCAGGGAAATACCTTTCGTTGTCTCTTGTCATGAAAAGGAAATGTGCTTCAAACAACCATAGGAAATGAGTAAATGAAACATTTTTGAAGAGCCAAATTCAAGCAACAAAATTCTAACGACATAGCCGTTCACAACTTCAGAAAAAATATAATATCATCGGAGGAATAAACCGCAAGATAATATATGAAAAGGGACTCATGTAGGCAGATACAAGGTTTCATGTGTAGGAGAGAATCCACTGTTATACCAAAGTTAGGAGCTAAATGAACCACCTTCCAAAACCAAACAATTCAAGAAAGCAAGTGCTATATAGCACATACCCAAGAAAACGCACCGAGATCTTTAGCCACTTTCGTTAGTTTGGGTCCCAAGTCTAACCACGTTGTCACAAAAAGCTACTCACTACATAACCAAACACCACAACGCCGAACAAACAATTCGGCACCCACTTTCATTTAACCAACACCACTATGATACCATCAGCTCTTGACTCCAGCCCTTACTCTTTTTCTTCGTCAGATTGGTTGATGCAGAATTGTAAGAATAAAACAAAAATCTTCCCTTTTTGCTTTTTTTTTTTTTTTCTGATTGGCAAAAAAGTTTTATAATCTTGAACAAGAAGTACAACAAAAACCATTTTAATGCGTAACTACAGAAAATGTAACCTCCAAACATTTTTTCCGTGGGGCACCACAGAATTATCCGTTCCAGAACACCAGTTTCAGATTCCGCAGGCAAGGAAAAACGAAATATAGAGTCTAAATAAAAAAGAAGAAAATTTGATTAGGATCATATTAAACGCAGATTTTCAAGTAACAAAAAAACAATTGAGGGGCATGCACTTACAACTCCACAAATCAAGCCCTCTAATTCTGGCTGCACGCAACCCAGCTCCGGTTGCAACTTCATTATATCAGATACTGCACTGAAAGATCATCAGAAAAAAAGGTTAAGAAACCAAAACCTAAACTCACCCCTGTCAAAATGTCATTTTGATCATAATCATAACCCATTGAAATTCTAAGAATCTAAAGACTACCCAACTCATTTAGACATTGACCCACCAAAATTCTCAAGATACCCAGCTCGTTTCTCATTCAATTTTTCCATTTTTTCACCCAATAATGACAGTGACAACATTGGACAATACCTAAGTACTTACCAAAATAAGGGTACCAAAGAAGAAGAAGAATTAGAAAGATGGAAAAATAGTTCACCTTCTCAAAGCAGGCTCCCTTCTTTGCCGATCCTTTGGGCTGTTGTTTCCTTCCTCCGACTGAGCATTGACTATTTCTTCCCTCTCTTCATTCTGCGGCATTTTCTCGCTCTAAAAATCCTTCGACTGACGGTAAGATTTTATTTTAATTTTCGGCGTGTAATTGACGTAGAATTAAGAACCGTCAATGGGCTCGTTCCATTGACGGTGACCTCTTCGTTCACAGTCACCATACATACACACCACCCCACACCCACACTCCCGACCCGACACAGAAATCTTTCGCTCACTGATCTTTGGGCAGACTTTCTTTCTGAATAAGGACGGCCGGCATTTGGCCTTTTGACCCTGAGAAGCAGTGGGACCCATTAAATTTGCTTCTCGTTCTGGACCACGTTGTTACTGCTAAAAAACAAAATGGGAAAAGCAAATTTCAGAAACGCCCCCTTTGGTCGTCTTTCTAGAAAGTCTGAAAGTACACATAGATAGATTAACTTCAAAAATCAAGTATCAAATCTTGATTTTATCAAATAAATGAAGTAATTTGTTGTGAATGAAGTAAATACGAAGGTATATATGATGCTTACGGCTTACCATAGGATTTTCAGCTGTGTGGGCTAACATTTTTGCTATGCTGGCCGGAAAAATCTACTTATTTGACTTACCAAATGTGTAACTATGGCTGCGACTTGGGACTTTAAGAAGTGAAATAAATAGCTATGTGTGCCTACATAGATTTATACTATACTAGGAAATGAATGAGGCCCATTTTTTTTTTTTTCAACTTTTGAAATATGTTACTATGGTCCGGCGTTGACCATTTTCAAATATGCGCTGTACATGTGTTATTTTTATGAAAAGTGCATTGTCACTTTTTATATTTTCATAGATTGCTTAGTTTCCTACCTGCGAATTCTTTTCATTCTTAAAATAGCTAAAAAAAAAAAACACAGAATAATGATATACAAAAACGTCGTAAAAAAAAACATTCCAAGAATATAGTTTTTTACAAGAACTGACAATAGAAGTGTGTGTAAGTATTTGTGTTTGTATTTGTGTGTGTGTGTGAATTTAGAATTTTCGGTGGATTTAATGTGCAGACAAATCTCATTGGGAGTCATTTCTCGTTACGGGAAATTTTAGATGAAGTAAAACTCCGGAGGTATTTGTGAAGTTCAAAAGAAATTATTGTCCCGGCATAAAAGCTCAAACAAAGGAAATCCCTTCCAGCAATTCAAATCATAGTAGGTGGAGTATTTTTCTTTTCATGACAATAACACTTTGTTTGGAAGGGTTTTGAGAACCAATTCTCAAAACTTTTGAAAACCCTTGTTGAAAACTCCACCTGATGGTGGTTCTCAAAACCTTTAAAAACTCACCCGGTTCTCAAAACCTTTGAAAACCCTTGTTGAAAACCGAACAAGGCTGGATTTGAACCCGGTTCCGAAAACTCAAACGAACAAGCCCTAATGGAGTTGATTTAAAAAGAACATGAGGTTTTAAAAATGTAGTCAAACATGATTAATTTATCAAGTTGAGATGAGTTGATCTCTAACAAGCATATATTGATCTAACTAATTACGAGCTCAATACAAATAAATCTATTTCTTAAGACATTTTTGTAACGTTGAATAAAAAGCAGGTTCTTCAAACTTGACTAATAATTTTTAATGTGCTTAAAAAACATATTCAAATCTATATTGCGTGATTCTTTGGGTAAAAGCTTGTAATTAACTTGTGCCCTATAACAACCCGGCTATGCGTACGTACGTGCACGAATGCATCTGGACCGTCCGTTTCCTGAGTTGACGGTCCGGATTTTTAAAAAGACTCTTACATGAAAGAGTCTTTTTAAAATCCGAACCATCGAAAACACGCACAGATGATCAAGATGCACTATCAGTACATATTGCGTACAGCTGACGGGCGTATGCATCGAATTTTTGGCCCTATAATTAAAGGTAAAGTCACATATTTGGGAATTTTTTTTCTTGTTTGCCCCCTTCTTTTCTTAATCAGACAAGAGTGGATCCAACTGTCATGCATGATTTTCATACTTGTTGAGGAATGAGGTGATGTCACGTATGCTGAGCTATGATAGTGCGTATTGCGTAAGCCGGTGAGTTAGGAATGGTAGTCAAAAAAGGAATCTAGAAGCTTCTCATGCATGCATGAGCTCTAATTTGAGATCCGGGGATGTTAGCAGGGGTGGACCCATGTTGTGATAAGGGTGGCCAACTGACTTCGCTGGATTGAAATTTTCTATTGCTGTATATATATAATTTTGGACATTTTGATAATTTTGCCCTATATTCTATACATTATTTTCTATATTTTGCCCCAAGTAATATGAAATAATTGCTACCTTGCCCAAATGATTGTTGTGGATCACCCCGGATCTTTTAGTTTAGTATTACATTGAATATACCGTAGAAACTTGACCCCTCTGCGTCCGCCCCTGGATGCTAGCTCTGTAGCAGGGACGGTCATAGGATTTTAACTCAGAGGTGTCAAAAATATTTATAAAGAAATTGTATAAAAAAACACTATATAATACAAAGATATGTATTTTGGTTGAAAACTTGTTGGGCCTAGTTTATAAATTCAAGTTGATTTTCTTTGTATGATTAATTTAGTGCAAACAATGTGAAAGAAATATCAAATTAGTATATGCGTAAAGATACCAATTTTAAGTGCATTTTTACACTCAGGGGATTCGCTAATGCAGACAATGTAAAAAGATATTAATTATACGCAAAAATACCAATACACAAAAATTTAGAATATTTTTCGAACTCAGGGCATGCGCTTGAACCCCTGAAAACCTAATGGAGCCGCGCCTGTGTTGTATTCAAATAAATTCAAGGTATTGCAGTTCAAAAAAAATAAACTCAAGGTATTCAAAATAAATCACCTCCTGCCTGCAACCCTTTCTTCTACCAAATCAAATTCCAATGGCTAGTTTTTGGTGGTGGCAGGTGGTTGATGGTGGTGGTCACCATTTTTCCTATTGTTGGTCAGCGATGGGTGGTAATTTCCGGCGATCGCAGGAGGTGCACAATTTTCCGGTCGAGGATAACAGAAGAGAGAGACCTGATTAGAGGCAGAGGATGATGGTAGGAGGGGCTGTAGTGGTGGTCAGCAGTAGAACCCCAAATGGAGTTTCCAACTTTCTACTCAAATTTTTACTCAGATTTGAGGCCTGGAGATTCTCTAAATACAAAATGATTGAGAAACACATGTTATTCTAGATTGAGCTAACTCATAGATTTTTAAATTAAAAGGCATATTAACCTATGGAGAATTAAAACTACCTCTATGGAGAATGTTAAACATGTGAAATTCGATATACCATTACGCAATCAAGGAAAAATATATGGTACGCCCCTTGAAAATGGGCGTACCATACGCCCCATTACGTGTATTTTTTTGCACTTGTTACATATAATTTTGGTAATTGTTAAGTATTTTTTTGTAGATTAGAGTGAATAGTTAATTTTTTTCAAAATCCATAGCGGGTCGACGGATCGTAACAAGTACCAAATCATACGTAATTGAACAGTGAAGTAAATAGTGAGTTTTTAGAAATCAATAACGGACCCAACAATACACGTAACAAAGTACCAAAATGATACATAACAAGTGTACAAAAAAAAAAATACACGTAAGGGGACATGTTGTAGCTTTCTCCATCAATCAATACACAAATAACTTGGATTTGGTAGTACCTATTGTTTTTTTGACATTTTTATTTTGTGCAAAGAAAACATCATCAAATAGATCAACTGAAGAGTCTCAATACGGCTCGAAAACCAGGAACAACCAAAAGAGGAACAATCAACTCAAACTGGATCAACAAAACTACATGGGACAAAGCCAGAACAACAACAACAACAACAAAATACCAGAACACAAGCAAACAGACTACAAGCCAAAAACTTCCTTGAAATGTCCATCCATCCATTGTCAAAAGGGACGGAATTGCGCAGAGGAGATCTTTGCTTTCTTCTGACAAGGGCTTTCTTGCCGACAGGCGACAATCTTCAGTATTGAGAACCACTTCAGCACACTGAATACTACCGACCATCTACGTTGTGCAAAAGCTGCAGAACGAGGCAGTAGAAATGCATTGACAGCAGTATGTAAACAAGAATTCTCATATTGAAGGGAACAATCATCACCAATAGATTGCAGATGCACATCCTCAGGTTCACAGACTGGGGAGTTCGCAACTTGACCCTGGAAATATATAGATTCGTCGTATCCAAGTTCCAAATGGTCGAAATCATGCAATCCAAAATCATCCAAACTATTCACACCTCCCATGGAACAACCGAATGGAATGGTATCTAGGGAACAAAGACTTGTTTGCGGATTATCGAATCCGCCAATCTTTTGAGAAGTTAAAACCAAAAGGTCAGCTGAGTTTGCATATGGAGCGTTACTGAACCAGTGTTTTGAGGCATTGATAAGAGAGGACTCGTCATCAAAAGAAACAACTTTCTTCCAGTTCTTAAATGCAGCTATTACCATGTTATGGGCGCCCTCCTAAATAGAAAAGAATATGGATATAAGGATTAGAAAGAGAATAACAAGGAAAGAAGCAAAGAAAGTTATTCAGAATTTCAGATGCTTGATGAAGCATGCCTTTCCAGTTTCAGACAGCTCATCAAGAGGGGTATATTGGCATAGATAGAGAAAAGCATGCCTTAAGATCTTCAGAGAGCTTATCAAGTGGAACATAACGGCACTCTGAAATTAGTCCCATCACTTGGCCCACGACATTGAAAACCGCACAAAAAATTTCCTCAGAACCGAAGGGAAAATAGAGGTGCAAGCTCTTATCAAGTATGCATGTTTGAGCATGGTCAACTATGGCTTCCCACATTTTAGCAGTCCCAAGGATCTGGAAATTACCAAGTCTCAACAGACAAATACTGTTAGTATTGCACTGGCTAAGTAAGCTTCTCTTACTGCAACTTTATTCAAGAAATATTAGCATATTATCTGCAATAAAACCTCAAGTAAACCACTACGCTTACATTTTGGAGGCTTTGAGGATCTAAAAAGAACCGAGTAAGAAAATCCTTCACGGTTTTGATGTTTTCATTAACCAAACGTTTATGGAAAGGACCATCTCTGCTGATCTTTTTTAATCGCCAAACCTCATCATTTAGAGATGGCGGGAAGTGCTTCTTGGTATCTGAAAACAGAAAACTGAAATTATTTCGAGTTTCTATCATTCTCCATCTAGTGATGAGTGTTCAGAAAACGAGTTCTCTCTATCTGACTCTTGGGTTTTCTGACTCATAAGTATCTACAGGTGTAAGAAATAATACAATTAGATAAGTTATCCTTATCAATCGAAACACAGTTTACATAGTCATGGCTAAATCAAGTAAATAGTTATAGCCATTACTCACATCTTCTCCACTTTGGGGAAATCAGCATATGGAGTGAGTGCAGTAGATTTCATCTTGTTCATGCTCCATATATGATTCAGAATGACGTTTTGTTATCAGCAGTTGGTGATTTCATAGAAAGTCAGAAGCAAATCAACTTTGGTTTGAAAGATGAATTTCACTCTGGCATGACCATAACAAAACTGCACCATGCGTCACGAAAACTTGAAAAGGTTGGTGAAATTCAGAAACCAGAAGATATTTAGAGCCTGAGCCAAATGAATCACCTTTGTTTGGTATAAACCATTTATCTGGATCTCTAGTAGCAACAACACGAAAACTAGATTCAAACTCTATCGAAAATGAAGTTGTATAAACCCTAATCCAAAATCCACTTTTCAACATTCAACTTTCCCAGCAATTTCACCCCCAAGTATAACATTTAATTGCCAGCTATCGAAGATTTTATGCTCACCACAGAGGCTTTGTGCAGCACTATCATAATCATCTTTGATGCTCAAGAAATTATTCAAATAGTCGGATCTTAAAAAACTTATATCCAGACAACAACTAGCCATAAGAACTTACAGGTTTGGCGAAAATCCTTAAGGACAAAGGATTCTGTTACTGCTGCTCTTACTCTAGTACCATGAAGATCATCTGCAACTTTTGCGCCTATACGAAGCTCACAGACCTTCATCCAATGCGAATTATGTGTAAAAGAAATCTCACGTACGAAGCCGACACCTTTTTCCAGATTCAGATGCACATTTCCATTAAGAAGAGATTTTTTCCCTTCCATTGCTTTGACAATCATATTGTTAAATTCTTCAGATGTCCAATTGTTACCGTCAAAATCTCCCTTAACGACAACTATCTCAACTTTTGCAGATGCTTCAATTCCAGAGGTAACAACTTGCTTTGTAGTTGCATCGACTAAAGCTACTCTTAAAGGAGTAGGTCCTTCTCCTTTTATGGTTAAATTAGTCATTACTGGCAGAGAGAGCTTGTCCATGAACTCTAGTTGGAGGGTACTTGATTCCGAAGATTGTACTCCAATCCCAGAATGACTGAATGCAAAGTACAAGGATAGGTGAGCTGCAAAATCTTGATTGATAGTGGCTGTAAAATTAAAGTATTACGGCATGATTCCTTACTGGTTCGTTCTAGACAAAAGCTTTTCTCCAGCCAATTCAAGTTGTTGGTCGACCTGTAATATCCAGAAGCATTACTCCGGTAATATAGGTTTTTTTGATTGGCTGCAATAGTATGGATTGCTTATAAAGATATGTGCAATATCAGAAACATGGATAAGAGACTCACAAGTCTTAGTTTCTCTATTGTGATTATAGTCCATATATGCAGTTAGTTTCTATATTTAGGCATAGTTATGCAATTTCAGAAAGCACAACAATTGAAATAGATAGTCGGTAATGGTATACGAGCAGGTGCGTTTTGCTGCTTCTCGTTACAGGGGCTCTGAAATTGTTCCTCTTGGAAAGTAAGATCCGACTGACCGCGTATGAGCTACATCTTACCATCTGCCTCTTTCCACGGAGTCCCATTCTACATGATACAATCATCCACCCATACCTAGGTTTTGATTGATTGCTACAAACGTGCAGAGTTTTAGAAACCAGATCGATCCCTGAAAATCCTGTTCAAGAATTCGAACTACATTCTGGATAAATATCTCACACAAATACTACATGGTACATTTAAGGGTCATCCAATGAAGTCAACAGAACTCCGGCGCCCAAATGTGGAGACCGATGGGGGAAAAAAACTGGGTTAATCTGATATAACATTCTACTATTGTGATGGGAGTGAAATGAATCGTGGCCAAAGGTAACTATAAAAGACCAAGAAATGAGCCTCGCTTTAGTTTAGCAGAGGAAAAATAATAATTGGGCAGACAACCGCCCTTGTCTTATAAGCCGATTCTTGGCGCCAAACATAAATTGGGAGGGCATTTCATGGACTTCGTTACAGTGAAGAACATAAATTGATGAGTTAAACCCCCAATCACATAAGAATGTGTGTATTCTGCCTTCACAAATATGTGGCTCTAATGACCAAAAGACAAAAAAAAAAACAAGGCACTAAACAATGAGGTAGACGAGTAAATAAAATTTCTACCTCCATTTTTAATCACAATGAACACCATTTCTGTACTGGACCGAATGGCTTGGCCCCTGAGGGCCCAATTGATTGTTAACCCTACCAGCCACTCCAGCTGGACCAGACCGAACCGGACTATGTGCCCGGTTCCCTGATTCGGATCCACCTGCTATGTCATCAGATTTGGAGCTGACTCTTACTGCCTGGGCCGAAACGGACGGTTCGGACATCCCCAGATTTGTGCTCAACTAGTATGACATTTGTGACTCGCAGAAAGCAGCTCAAGGCATGTGCGTGCAACCAACCTTATCCTATTCGTCAGGGCTCAAGTCAGCGGAACGGTTACCATGCGTGGGCATGAGAGTACTTGGAGGACAAGTCAAGAGAACACTATATAAAGTACAGGACCCTAACGGGTACGGGACTCTTCATAATACTCTCTGTACCCTCTCTTCCATAGCCCTTTGCTCACTTAACCGTCGGGTTGCCTTCCTGGTCGAACTCCGACCGGTCAAGGCACTAACGTCGGGTGCTCCCTGGCAAGGCAAACAGGAGCTCAACCGCCTTCCACCGTCCAGACCCGAGGTTTCACCAAGGTTCATTCTCAGGATAAACAATCCCACAGTACACAAAGTATAATTCATGAAAAAATTAGTACAAAGCAAAATCACGTAATGCACAATTAACCTAAATTCTTCTATAACTCAAACTTTTGAGAAACTCAGAATATTAACAATTCTCGAAATACGTATATGCTCACACACACATGAGAGCATATTGGATTCATCACATGTACCGACGTGCGTACAGCCACACATGAATAATCACTTAATAGACACTTGTATACATGTATGTGTAATCATTGGAGTGCATAATTAACCCAAACAGCACTCACAATTCTCGAAATCATAGGCTCAAAGTTGTTCTCTATAAGTTGGTGGACGGTTTGGATCACAAAATCCTTCAGCTCCTTCCTGACATGAAGAACAATTGCAAGAACTATAAGTAAACGAAAAGTAAAATTTTCCACACAAAAAAATAGCAACTATTTTGGAAAAATAAGTAATTAACCCAGTTCATATAATTAGAAGAATTCTAAAAAAAATTCCTATTTTAATATTCTCAAAGAAGAAGAAGAAGAAGAAAGTAGATGTCTCACTTTGTGAAAGAAACCCTTGTTTCCTCATCTTCTGAACTGGTAGGCTGATTCTGAGACATTTTCTTTTCTTCTGGGACTCGAAAGCAGAGAGGAAAATTCTGAGAGATTCTTGAACTAAAACATTCTGGTTTGGTGGTTGCGAAACTGAATACTCTTCTCACTGAATTACCCTTATGGAAACAACAATCTGATCATTTGGAGAGTTATATAGACTTGTCAAGATGAAAACCCCAAAGCAAAACGGAGGGGAGAAAAAACTACTACAATTAAAATGAGAGCGCCAACACTCAGACCAACACCTCTTTTGTAGTGGTGGTGAATTCTCTCTCTCTCTCTCTCTCTCTCTCTCTCTAATAGGAAAATTTTTTGGGTACCTACCGGGTGCTGGCCACGTGGCCGAGCCTATGTGGTACCCAAATGTTGCATCCGGGCCGTTCAAAAGTATATTGAACGGCCAAGATTAAAATACCATCTCTCCTTTTTCTCTCTCCAAATTCGGACCGCCCAAAGTCAAAATGGACGGGCTAGATATGCTGAAAGGGTACCACATGGTACCCATTCAGTACTGAAAAATTGCTCACTACTAGACTACTACGGTACCACACCGAGCTGGCAGCAAATAAACCAAGCCGTTTGTGAACTGTTCGAGACTGTATTCTGTAAAAGCTCATTTGAGTTCGATTCAAGTAATAAACGAATCGAACTTGAGCCTCAATTTTAAGCTCGTATAGTAAATGAGCCGAACTTAAAAGTATTCGACTCAGTTAGGCTCGTAGACATGAAGTATATATGTATATGTCATAAGAATTGCACACATAACACTGAATAGTATAAACTTTTATACTACTATGTTCGTTATGAAAATTTGATAGTAACTTGTACATGTATGAAACTTTAAAGAGAAAAACTTAGGTCATATTCCACAAACTCAAAAAGTCAGCCTATTGCGATTTTCAAGACAAGTCATTATCTCATAATACATCACATAAAAGGCTATGAAAAGACAAAAAGCCAATAAATCACCCTTAACGAAACACCCCTTATTCACGGCTCATCCGTGGATAAGGCTATTGCAGAAATCGAATGATCTTTTTCTACACCTCGGCCGACTTGACCCTAAGCATAGGACACAAGATACAGTTGCAACAATCACAGAATTGGGTGAGTTTGTCAAAAGATTTTAGTAATCTTTTTGCTAAAATCAATCATGATTTTAGCAAATGAGTTCATCAAGTGCCAAAATCATGTTGACCCTAGCTAAAATCAATCATACTTTTAACACCTGATGAACTCATTTGCTAAAATCATGATTGATTTTAGCAAATATGTTACTAAATTTTTTTGACAAACCCATCTTTGTGGTTACCAGTATTGACGTTTCATTCTAGCATTGGTTTACGCTGGGCTGTACGAAAATGTTAAAGTCGTACCTTTTCTTTTTCCGTAAATTAAATTAAAGTACCTGAATTTGGACAAATTTATTCGGTGGCTCTGGTGCACCAATAGGTGATGTCCTTGCACCCCATTCCAATACTAATTAGGATGAATTTTCACAATGATATTTTTTTGTATCTTTGATATTATTGGACTATAAATTGTCAAATCAATTGATGTATGTGAAAAAGAATAGCTTGTTGATATGACAATTTGTAATCGAAAGTATCAAAAATAGAGTAGTGGAAACTCAATTTTAATGTGAGGTAGTATTGTTAGGAGTCTGCTCCGCCAGATGTTTTGCTTATTGCTCATAGGCCCAATCCGTTGGGGAGTATTCACGGAGTCCACCACATTACATGGACCCAATATACATTGAATGACTCATACCACTTAAAAGGCTAAGCCTTGTAAGTGGTGAGTCACTCAATTGTATATTAAGGTCCAAACTTCAATATAATGTCGAAGGGAAAAGGGATCGAACACACAACCTCAGGCCTAGCAGCGTAGAACACAAAGACCATACTATGATACCAACACGCTATAATCGCTAACTACTGAAATAGTTGACATACATATAATACTTAATATATCCTGCTATTTTGGGAGCCCTATTATTAGACCGAAAATTAAATGCCCTAGACGGTCATCTAGTAAATCTATGTTTAGAGCCGTGCCTGTTTGCTATACCCAATTTTTCTTATTAATATATATCCACATTCATTATCCATATCCATAGTCGTATCCGTACATATAAAGCGTCTTCGCTTGACACCGTTGCTTTCGGCCTTCGCCTTTTTTCGTCCCCTGGCAATCAGAATTTTAATCTTGTTAAAATTGTTAACCTTGTTTTTCTTATTACCTGTTGTTTTCAAAGGCATCGAAACGACGATGTTTTACGGCCACGTGGAATTAGCAGGGATGCTTTCCTACATAGGCCTATTCACCTAATCCGATAGTGGAGAATACACCAAAATATCAACATAATTTTTGGGATTCGAAGATATTGTAGTGCCCCCATGCACTACAGTAAAGTAGTACGATAAAACCAAGGATGGAGCTAGGGGACAAGAGCCGGCGGCCGCGGTTATAAGATTTTTAAAAAATACAATTTTATATAAAAGAAAGAAAATTTATTCCAAAATTATATAGACTCGTCACCACTAGATTTTTTAAAAACTTTTACCCTCTAATTAAGTATATATATTTTCGACACTACAAAAGTAAAACTCTAGCTCCTTCCTCGGATAAAACGACATAATTTTGCCCGCATTTAAGGTTGTTTAGTACCAAATTAAATTTGCTTTAAATTTGGACACAATGTCATTTTGGCAGTATGGGAGCGGCTTCATCAGGGTTTCAGGGGTTCAAGCGAACCCCTTGAGTTCGAAAAATGCTTTAAAACTTTGTATACTTTGTGTAGAATTGATAATTTTTTTTTTTTTACATTTTCTACATTAGCGAACCCCCTGAGTTAAATAATGTAATTAAAATTTATATTTTTATGCGTATAATATTGGTATTTCTTTTATATTGTTTGCACTGAATTAATCATACAAAGCCACAGTAAATAAAAATCCACTTGAATTTATAAGTAAATACTCCAAATCATGTAGGTTAACATAATAAAATAAATTAGGCCCGACAAGTTGTCAATCCAAATTACATACCTTTGTATTATATAGTGTTTTGTATACAAATTTTTTTGTATATATTCTTGACACTGCTGAATTAAAATTCTTTAGCCGCCCTCAGTGGCAGACCCAGCAATTTACATTAATGGGCACTACTTAGTACGTAAACTTGTCGTACGTTTCAATTCCTTAAATTAATATTCCATCTGTCCCGAATTTCTTGTCCATTTATGTTCATGCGTACCATTTGTCAATTGCCTATATATTTCAAACTATAATATTTTTTACAATTTGAAAATTTTGTTTTTATAGAACTCATTGAAAACTATCAAACGAAATCCATATTACATATATATAACAGTATAGATTTGAAAATATAAATAATTTTTTGAGTTATTGTAAATAGTGAAAGTAGACAAGAAATTTAGGACTAATGGAATACAATTTTTTTAAGGTACATAGCATATCGGTGACTATATGTATAACTTCATGTTATAACTACTCCGTCCGTCATTTTTTAAGTGTGTTGTTTTGTAAATCTAACTTATTATAGAAACATCACTTTGTTTGGTTGAGATCAGTTTTGAAAAGAATATTTTGAGAAGTGTTTTTGAGATAGTGTTTGGATGAATTTTTGGAAAGAGTAATAATTAGAGAGATGTGTAATAATTGGAGAGAGATAGAAAAAGAAATGAAAATAATGATTGGAGAGAGAGGGAAATAAGTAGAGAGAGAAATGTGAGTAATGAGAGGGGGGAAAAATCTTTTTGGAATTTTTTTTGGAAATGTGAAAAGAACACAGATCATCATTACTCATTAATTTCACATCAACTTTTGCCTCCATTTTGCACCTTTCACATCATTTTTTACCTCCAATTTCTGAATTATTCTCCATTTTTACTCATTACGTCTTTACCCATCAACTTTTCAAAAGGACAAAACAATAACTGTACAAACTTTTACCCATTAACTTTTCAAAACACACACTTATTAAGGGACAACCCAAAATGAATACTCCAAAATTAAAAAGGGACGGATGGAGTATATATAGAAATTGGGAAATTAGGCGTTTGAACCAAAAAGATAATGTAAAAATTTAGCACTCGACGAAATAAATTGACAAATATCTCTAAAAAGGGAATTTAAAGTAATTTTAATGAACACAATCATAAATTTATTAGGTATAATTGAAACATCTTATGGAGAGTGATTTTACACCCCTAAATTGTTATCCACATTTCCGTTTTTGTCTTCTAATTAAATTTTTATGCTAGAAGATAAAAAAAAAAAGGTATTAATATTAATTACCGATTATTAATGTAATTCTACAAATACAGCATACCCGGATCTCAAATTTGAGCCCATATAATGCATGCATGAGAAGCTTCTAGCTAGATTGCTTTTGACTTCCATTCCTGACTCACCGGTCCTACGCACCATCATAGCTCAGCACACGTGACATCACTCATTCCTCAAGAAGTATGAAAATCATGCATGACAGTTGGATCCACTCTGTGTGATTAGAAAAGAAGGGAGCAAAAAAAAGAATTCTTTCCCAAAGTGTGTGATTTTAATACTCCGGAAAATGCTAACGTGTGTCCACTTTAAGATTGAAATAGTGTATAAAATATGTTAAAAAGTATTGAAAACTATAAAAGGTGTTTTGAAACATATGTTTTTTTTTTTTTTGTATGCTTATTATGTGTCCATTACTCCCTCCGTCCCAATTTGTTGGGCATGTTTCCTTTTTGGAAAGTTCAAAAAATTCTCGATAACTTATAATTTATAATTTTTTTTATATTCAATATGGATCTTGTTCGATAGATCTCAATTAATTTTGTTAAACAAAGTTTTTGAAATCATAAAAAACACTATAGATTATGAGATATAGATAATTTTTTGAGATGTCCAAAAAGATAAATAGGCACAATAAATTAGGACGGAGGGAGTAATAATTATAGAGCACAAGCCCAAACTTTTACCAAAAGAACCATGCAATATAGATTTGAATACTACTCCTATGTCTTATAAGCACATTATTTTAGGGCACAAGTTACAAACTTTTACCAAAAGAATCACGCAATATAGATTTGAGTATATTTTTTAAGTGCATCTCTAAGAGACTTGCTACTTGCACCTTATTGGCTATTATATCTAATCTAGCCAAATCAAAAAATCATGTTCAATAGACTTGCTACTTGGTTATCTACTCTAACTTTGTTTCTTTTGGCTTGTTACTAGTAGCAAGGCATTTGCCTCTCCACTTTATTTTTTCTTTCTTTTTATCCTTTACCTTCCTTCATTTCCTTCCAATTTTTTGCAATAAAAGTAGAGAGAGAAGAACAAAAGTAGAGAGTGGTGTTAAAACCCATATGTGAAAAAGTGCATAGGCAAAGTAGAGTTGTACCTTGTTTTGTACTTTTGGCTAATTAAAGTGCCTAGTAGTGTTGGAGATGCTCTAAACACGTTAAATTATGGAAAAAAAACTAGTAGAAAATTAGAGGCCGGCCTCTTTTTCTTAGCTCCATACCCATCTCAACCCTGAAATATTTTTTCGAAGCTAGATAGGCGGCAGACTCCCGTAATTGTTTCATGCTTATTTACTATTATGCCATTCTTTATTCTTTTTTTTTGTTTACGTTGTAAACTTTAAAATGTCATAACTTTTATTGTACATGTCCGTTTTTCAGTGAAATTCATATTTTTGAAATCTACTCAACAAGATCCATAAAATAAGATCAATATTCACTACGAAATTCTGCATACAAAACAAAATTTAATTTTGGGGTATTGTAGGTCTATGAGAACTATCTATTTGATTATGAGAATTGTCTATGAGAACTATGAGATGAAGCTATGAGAACTGTATGGTTGGTCTACGTGAATTGCATAACCTTATGTGAACTCTGTATGATAAGCCTATGTGAACCGTTTATTTTAGATGTTGTGGTCTATGTATATTGTCTATGAAAATTGTCAATTGGGCTATGTGAATTGTCTAGTGTAAACAATTCTCATACGCTATAAACTGTGTATCTGGCTATGAGAATTGTCAATTGGGGTATGTGTCCTTTAGGGTGAGTTTCTCAATCAAGATTTAATAAAATCAAGGTTGATTTTATCAAATGAGGAAGAGATTTAATAAAATCTCAACTTTTTCAATACAAAAAAACTGAGATTTTATTTAACCTATTCCTTATTTGATAAAATCAAGGGTTGATTTTATCATATTTTGATTTTATCTTTTTGGGAAACTAGCCTTAGACTTTAAAAAGACGATTTCTGACCATGGGGTACGGATTGTACACGCCTAAAACTTAGGGGGCGTTTCTGAAAATTTTCCCACTTTATTTGTTAGCAGTAGACAACAACGTGGTCCAGTACGAGAAGCCAATTTAATGGGTCCCACTGCTTCTCACGGTCAAAAAGCCAAAGGCCGGCCGACCTTATATTCATAAAGTCTCCTCCAAGATCAGTGAGTGAAAGATTTCGGTGTCGGCAGTGTGGGTGTGGTGTCTATGTATGGTGACTGTGACCTCTTCGTTCACCGTTAAAGAACGAGCCCATTGACGGTTCTAAATTCTACGTGAATCGAAGGTTTTTTTTTTTATTCACGGAAAAAAAAAAGTTTTTAGAGCAACCCCAACAATAACTCCTCAAAAAAGTTTGTGAACAATGCATATATCTATTATAACTTGACACTTTTTCTATCAACACTCCAACAACACTCCCTATTACCCTCCCTATTTTTAATAAATTATAATATATGGGGGAAAAGTAAGAGAGAGACAAGAGAGAGAGAA
>JAXBDA010001754.1:0-50312 GCA_036023075.1 Gaultheria prostrata | reverse complement strand
GTATATCAATGTGTGTGTGTGTGTGTGTGTGTGTGTGTGTGTGTGTGTGAGAGAGAGAGAGAGAGAGAGAGAGAGAGAGAGAGAGAGAGAGAGAGAGAGAGAGGTACTGGCATTTGTATGTTATTTATTCACTATAGATAATACCCCATCATAGGGTATGTAACTATGTTTTCATGGTGATGGGGGTATGTAACTATGTTTTCATGGAATGGAACCACTTGTAAATTTTTTTTTTAACTGGATGTCCGGGCCAGCTTGCACACACCTCGACTAATTCTAGACATAACGTGATCATGTGTCTTCCAATCTTTATTTGGAGTTTAAAAATGGAAAATAGTTTTTTTCAGAAGTGCTTTATAGAGTTGTAGGAGTGGAGATATAATTGAAACACTCAAAGTAAAAAGTATTCCTATTTGAGTACCTCAGAGTGTCATGCAGAGCCTAAACCAAAATTAGGTTTAGCAACAAGCTGTTTACTGAAGTTAAGGGGTTGGAAATTCGCAAAAGAGCTTACAAACATCTGAAAACAAATTTTCATTTGAAATAAAGGACCTATACCAAATGTTCTAAAAATCGCTAGGCACTAGTCGGACAGAAAAGGGCCGCCTAGCGCCTAGGCACCTGTCTAATCTAGGCGTTGGACCATCGCCTAGCACCTATGCGGGGACTAATCGACCCATAACCTAGCCTGTAAATAAAGTAGTCCACCCTTTCCCCAATGTCTTTATTTGCTTGCCATGAAAATAAGAGAAACTAAAGAAGCTTTCTTAAAGAGTGGGTTACAAATGTAACTCATAATCATTCTTTAAAGCATTCCAATATCGAGAAAATAGTAAAGACATATCCTTTTTAACAAACAAGTACTTTACTAGATAGCAGAAAGAATCACTAAGAGGTTATGGAAATAAATATCATTTTCCTGTGTGTCTGGCCTTGATGTTTATTGTATACACTTATTATGTCGATAACTGAATTTCTAATTTCAAAAACCCAAGAAGTGAACTTATAAAAAAAATTAAAAATTCCCGTAGATTGTCTTGAATGTAAGTTAAGAATAGATTAAGTTCAAGTTATAACAGTGCAATATCCATCCCACATTCCAACTGGTTTAAGTACTAGTTACAAAAAAACTGGGGATATATATTAACCAGGGCTGGGAATTTCCGACAGGACATGAGAACACAACATGAACCCGACAAGAAGTTAGCATGTTAGGTTTGGCTATTTCTAACACGGAAAATGAATATGACATGACACGATAACCAGGTCGGGTTAGGATTGAGAGAATTCTGACAGGAACGCAAGATGACACGACACGACATGTGAATTTATGAAAGGACACATAACACGACACAAACCCGACGGGAAGTTAGCGGGTTAGGGTCGGCTATTTCTGACATGAAACACGAATATGACACGGCACAATAATACGAAAAGCTAAACAGGTCGGGTTACGGTTGAGAGAATTCCGACCCGAACATGAGATGACACGACACAATACGATGCCCACCCTAATATTAACCACATGCATGTGTGTTTGTATGATATGCATACATGTTTTATGCATAAAGAAAGGTGATACGTACCTGTTGTGAATAGGATCAGGTCCATTAGGTACTCTTCTCTTGCTCACATAATATGGATCACAATCGAGCCGAACACCATGATGCCTCTCTGTCCCTATCAACTTCAGGAGCTCCGATGATTTTGCGGTTATTGTAGTCGTTTTCATCACACGATTTGCTAGAACACCAACAAATAAGAACCAGATAAAACCCATGAAAAGAACAGCTCCTAATGAAGCCCTCAATACCCTGCCTCTGCCACCCATACTTCTCTCTCCTCTTTTCACAAGGGCCATGTTCTCAAGAATAGGGATGAAGATGAAATGAGGACAGTCATTTTATTGTTGGAATGAAGATCATGAAAAGATAGTACTCTGATTACAAGTAAGGAGAAAGATGAAATGGCGAGAGGAGAGAACAGAGTAAGATTATTTTTCAACTCGGCAGGTTAGGAGTGATTGGTTTCTTTATAGATGAAAGACCAGCAGTGATTCTTTTGTATGAGAGAGAGGGGGAAAGAGATTTCCAAAAAGAAGAAAATAAAGTTGGTTATCCATTGTTACTTTAAATTTTGATTGGGTCCACAAGAAAACACTCCCCTTTGCTTTTGGAGTGTGCATTTTCATGCAGCTATATATACCAAAGGGGACCTCACTATGACATCCCCCTAGCTCTAAATTTCCCGAAACAAAGAGAGAAAAAAACACTGAGAGTCATGTGCAGCATCAAATATACACTATCCAAAAATATAATACTTACTTCATAGACCACATATACCAAAAGAAATTAGAAAATTGATTATCGCACTCCAAAATTTACCATCTGCACTCCAAAAGTAGAGTGCGAAAATCAATTGCATATAGGGATTGATTATCGCATCCTACTTTTGGAGTGTGTATAGTAAATTTCGGAGTGCGAAAATCATTGTCCAAAATTTAATCAAAAAATTGTTTCCTGCTTCATTTGTAGAACTCAAAAATACAATTATGAGCTTCTCCTGTTGAAATACATAACCATAGCTCTCTGAAATAATATTTTCTTAAACATAAAGGTGGAAAGACTTAACTTTGTTACTTAAATTGGCAGTTATAAGAAGTTGATACGGACAAATACAACTAGGAGGCTACTTAGGTAAAGTAAGTAGTCCAAAAGCTATGGGTTTCTTGCTTGCTAAGAATCTGGTCTACTTTTTCAAATAATTTAATTTAGACCAACCAAAAAAAGCAGAAAAATGCTAAAAATCTTTTCCCGACAGTATGTCGTACTTTAATCATTTTTGGAATCGAGGACAAAGCCTACAAATAAACTAGCAACTGGACCAACAATCACTCAAACCTTTAAGAGGAGAGAGGAGATACCCTTTCTCTCATGACATTCAAAGTATCACTACATTAATCCATCCAGACCAGCAAGGGGAGAGAGCAAAATTGGACTGGATGATTTACCTTTACGGCTTCAAAGAATGCCCTCATCTCTTCAAGAACTTTAACTTGGTCCTTGAGCACGTTGACAGTAAAATTGGCCTGGTTTCTATACTGGACCTGGATTCTATCAAGGCAAGAGCAATGCATGTTCATTTTTTACTGAAATCATGATCCGAAGGCCCAGTGTCGATAGATATGACAGGAACCATCCCAACTTAGGTCTGTTTGACAGAATTATACGTTCGCAGCATCATGTACTACAAATTTCTCATACAAAATACAACCTTTCATTGAGTGTGTTCAGCATTCACGAATAGGTAATATCTTACACTAAGAATTAAGATCGATTTTCAGACAGTTTTACAAAGTTAAGGGGCTAGTAATTGGACAATTAATTGTGAAACAACGAAATTTGTTTAACTACTTAATTTCGCAACTGTGCTACTAATACTATCTTACCAGGCAGAACCCAGGTGCTTAGTAACAAATTATTCAGAGTTGAGGACATTTCCTTCAAGAAAATGTCGCTGTATTGGTTTTTCAGTTTGAGGAATTCATGGTAGGTGATCATGCTGCAGGTGAAAGGAATGTTGGCATTGAATAATGATCAAATGTGTAAACATTAGAACTATTTTTCTTGCTATGGTTGAATAATTCATATTACATGGGAAGAAAGTAATAAACTTCCTCAGCACAAATGATATGATTTCTTACAATTTAAATTGACTCAGTCTGAATGTGCTTGAGGTAGGATTCATCTGACAGTACCAAATGAAGACAATTGACCTGCAAAACACATTATGACAATTTATCTTTTAAAGAATGTGGATGTCAACACAAGCCCAGCTCAAAGAGATAATCTGGAACAAAGCCATAACAGAATTAAACATATGATGGCCAAACTAATAGCAAATTACCAAGAATAACTAAGAAGCCAATGTGGCTCCATCAGTGTCGACGCCGTTGCCAAACTTAACCTCATAAACTTCACACTTGCCAAATCCTGTCAAACTTTTTCTGCTACTGCTCGAAGTGATTTTGCAGGCTTCCTCTTTTTCTGAGCCCACTTGGGTCCATATATGGCTAAATGTGTCCGGCCAAATCGTCTGTCAGTTATCTGCACTTTCATGTTACAGAGCAACATGTCATGCACTAAACTATAATTCGCTCAAACACAAAGAATTAGTCAATACTAGCACATCACAAAACAGAAGCTTCCCAAATTTTTTGATCGTGATCACTATAGACTTCCACTTCACGGGACTACAACGTACATATCAATCAAATTAAACATTAAAGAAAGCAACCAGTCTGTTTATTTCAACTCATGCAAATTTTGATCGCCCTTCATTTTCGGATGCCTAGTCTTGACCTTTAAATTTAACATGTATTCAAAGACATTTAAATAAGCAGTCAGAGCATAACCTATTATGCTGCTAGTAAAAGAATGGTCATAGGAAGTACCTTTACAAGGCATCCACATGAATCCAGCATGTCCGTATTCAAAGGATACTCCACTACCTAGACCATTAAATTTGGAAGTTTTAGATGAAATTCAGATGAAAATATACACACTACAAATGTAGATGTGAAGTGAGGGGAAATCACCAACGTACTATAAATGTATCCTCTCCAACTAAAGATGATTTTGAAAGTTGATCCATCAGTACAGCATAATCCACTTCAGTGTAAGGAGGTGTCACACTAATATAGTTAAATGGCCCATCTTTACCTGCATAGAAAGAATTCATCACCACTCTGTCTACAAAATAACGAAATATATCGTTTACATCGGGCTAGGGAAGATATGTCTACATGTCCATCTCCAAAAATCGATTTACTTCAGCTCTAGGTCTGCTAGCTCTCTTAGCTGCTTCCTGCGTAGTGAAGACTGAAGACTATGTCCTGTTCAAGTATGAAACCATAGCCACAATACCAATTGTTCATTTTCAATTTTTTTGGCCATTCTGTATCATGAACAAAGATCAACTCCTTCAAAGTCAGTGTCCCAAGTTAGGAATTCAAAGCCAGGCGTACCCAAATGCAGGCGAGTGATCACTGACACAGGTAAGCCACTGCAAGGCTAAGAATTTTGACTCTCACACGCAACTGAAGGAATACTTTCATTAACTTAGTAGGAACTACAACGAAAAAGAAGCATTTTCAGATTGTAGTATAATGACAGTTCACACTATAAAATGCCAACCGGTGGTAGACAGGCAGAGCTTGTTCAACGTAAGATCTAATTTCATGTCAATAAGAGGAGCATAAGAGGAGCGTGCTGGTAACATAAGACCCATGTGTTTGCAACAAGAACAAGTGAAAACCTTCGTGATTCTTTGTGCAGGGCAGTAAATAAGATGTGCATGTGATAAGTATTGATGAGAGAGAGAGAGAGAGAGAGAGAGAGAGAGAGAGAGAGAGAGAAGCAGAAGCACTTAATCACATACCTACAGACCGCGAAGCCCTGTCTAGGAAAGTTTCAACACGAACTGTATGTATGACTGAAACATCAAGAAAACCAGTCCATTCTAAGTTTGGTCGTAGAACATCTGAAACTACCCAAGGATCCATCTCAACAAAATGCACCTGGGAGATTGAAAGTACGCGCAGCAGGTGTTTCAGCAAACCAATAGGAGAAAGATGTAATTAAAACTGCACAATAAACTAAAACCAAGCAACTCATCAAAAGATCTCATTGTCAGCAGAGAATCAGGTATCTACTCCATCCCCTGAGCTCACCAACAGTCAAGTAGCTAGATAAAGAGGAAATTAAACATAGCCAAACATCATTAGCAAATAGATAACGGACTTTTACTGAAATAATAATAATACCTCAGAACATCCTCGGCTGAGAGCCTCAATCCCAACAGACCCCGTGCCACTGTACAAGTCCAACCAGCGACCGGGCCTTAATGATGCAGGACAGCCTCCAGCCACCTTTAAAAAAATAATGTATGTCCTCAAAAACACTATTAGGTTTCAAACTAGCATCTACATGATGGTTCCCTACCAAACAAAGATACCATAGCATCAAGATTTTAGATACCGTTTCTTTACCTGCAAAATATCAAAGGCAGCACCTTTTACAACTTCCATCATTGGGCGTACGTCCTGGCCTTTAGGGGAGATCAATTTTTTCCGTCGAGCTTTTCCTCCTAGCACCTAAAATAAACAACAAGGTCAGTTTTGCTTCCTCTATAAAGGAAATAAGATTTTCATGAACTGTTCATTAAGATAAAGAATCTCTAAATTTCTGAGTCTTGAATGAATCCTTGAAGATAGGGCTTGTTCTGTATTCTCAACTCAAACAAGCATGTAACAACAAACTTATTTAGCTTTTGATTTTGCCTCTCCTAAAGGGAAGGCAATAATATATCTCAAACCCAGTGAGAATTAGTGCAGCCAATATCCCTTTGATCAACATGCTAGCAGTACTATCCATGAATAACCTCATTTTTGGGAATTTGAGTATGTCAAATAAAGTAATAAACCCAAATTCAGATCAAGCGGGATTTGCATTATGATGTCAATGTCCCTATCTGTTTAACCACATTCATTCAATTAGACAGATTACATTTAAAGCAAACTCAACCTGAAGCAATTTGTGGGTCTCCCTAGGGGGCTTAGATTCCACCGGAGAGACTTGCTTGCCCCTACCTGTCTTTTGCAGCTCCTTTTTCCTCTTCTCCTGAAAACTTACAACAATAACTTTCCAAAGATAATTTACATATTCTTGTGTTACTTTAACTGAAACGATTTTGAGAAGGAATGGGATGGTCATTCCTTGCCATTTCAATACAATGACCATTCACCTACGGGTCGTTTGCTAGCCGGATTAGTTTTCTGTAGATACAAATACACTATAAGGGGATATGATAGAATGGGGAATATGTTGTAGATGGTTTGTTTGGGTTGATGTATGTACTTCGTTGGTTTTGGAGTGGATATGAGTAGGTGGATATAGAATTAAAGGGAGGTGGAATTTTCATAGTTAAAATGCTGGACATAAGGACAGATATAACATGGATATGGGAGGGACTATTGCTATATCACGCCATTGGTGGATATACAATACAGGATATATTACATAGACCCTTTATATTCAGGTTAAAAACACAAAATATAAGTGGCCCGGATATACTATCGGGGACTATTTGTTAGTTGGACTATTTGGCTGGATAGACTAATAGCTAATCCAGACTAGCTAATTCGGCATTCGGTACGCACACAAAGCTGGACTCTTAACCCCATGGACTAAATAGTCCCTCCGCAGCCGGAATATTTATGGTCACCTCCAACCCTGTCCATATTAGTCCACCTTCCCCAATTACCAAATTATCCCTACCAACTCCGAAACTTGGATATTAAAAATAGTTTGAAGGGCAAGCAAGTAATATATCACCTTTTTCACCAAACCAAGTATACAATAATCTCCCTTTCTCAAGTAATTTCCCATTCTACCGTATACTCTTCTTAATAGCCCTTCTTGTTTAATCCCTCAAAAACTAGTCCAGCTAACAAACGGCCTCTTGCCCTCTTCCTCTCCCTAGCAATTGACCCCCTAAAGTGGTGAGCGATGATTTCATCTGTACAGTACATCGAGCCACTTTTTACAGTAAATTTCAAGGGGATGCATATTATCTTCCAGCTTCGTTCCAGTGAATCAAACACTTGTATATTTAAGCAGATACATATATATAGAGAAAGAAAGACCTTTGGTAGAGAAGGCTCAGATAGGAACTCGTCGGGATCGAGACCGTAGTGTTCGAGTAAGGCTCTCTTCTGCTCAGTTGCCACATCATTTTTCGATTCTGGTACACGTAAATAATCCAATTGAACAAAATACTCAATCTAAACTAACGAAGAACAAAATTCTAACTTTCAAAACCTAGAACAGAACAATCCAATTGAACAAACAGTGAATTGTCAAAAAGTGTTGAGTGGCGTACTGGAAGATAAGACGATAACCGGACGCCGTCGCCGATTGGTGGTTCTGGAGGGAAAAGCTACGAGGAAGAGATTGGGAGAAGACGAAGTGAGGTTGAAAATGGTGGTGAGGCGGAGAGAGGAGAGGATTGGAGGCTGAGGGGACGATGAAACCGCCATTGGTAGAGCTCGAATTTTGGTACCAAAGGGTTTTGAGTGTAAAAATCTAGTTGAATTTTTGGATAATTGTTTATTGAAGAAAAAAATCACTCCCACTGCACGGTTGAGGTCTGCAAACGAGCTATAAGCTGAGGCGGCCCAAATAATTGAACTTGAGGTCAAGTTATCTAAGGGTGTGTCACTGACTTGATTTTTTAGGCTTTTTGGTTTTTTAGTTTTTTTATGTGAGAATCTGAAATATGCGTTGATTTTTTGTGATTTTTTATGTGAAGTATTGTGAGGGGATGACCTGTCTCGAAAAACACAATAAGCTGGCTTTTGGTTTTTTGAGTTAGTGGAACGGGGTCGAAAGAATCGAGATATTTAAGCTCAGATATAAATGTGCTTCTATAATTTTGACGAGTAGCTACAAACGCGTTGTAATTATATAACAATTCGCGTAACACTGGCTTCTTTGTTAAACAAACTTAAAACTCAATTCCAATCTTGATTCGTTTATTAATGAGCCAACGAGTTACTGGCGAACAACTCTTTTTTTATTTTTTTAACCGCATCACTGTAGTTTATGGAAATTATATTGACATGTTACTTGTTAGAGATATAGGTGAACGTAGACCTTGAGTTTGAATATTAAGAAATCACAATCTGAGGAGCTACATAAAATTATCCTTAATTGTCTCGCTAAATAATGATAAAATTGTAACAAAAAGAGTGGAGGAAAAATGGCGCTAGGGAGAACTTTTCGGGTTCTTATAACCCCATTAATATTTTTGTTTCTAGGATGAAAAATTCTCCAAAAGTACAAAATGACATGATTTTTTTTAGTTGTATAATGTTTAGAATTTTTAAGTACATTTGGCACATTTGGCTATAGTCAAGTGTTAATTCATTGACCTTTTTCCAATTAAAGGGGATTTTGTTTTTTCAAATAAAAGTAAGAGATGTTGTTGCAATATTGGAGGTGTTTGACCAAACCCACTACTGACCAGACATGATTGCCAAACAATCCAATGTATTGCTACATTGGAGGTGTTGGACCAAACCCACTGACATGATTGCCAAACAATCCAATGAAAAGGGTCAATGAAAAAACAAAAATAAAATACTCTCGACGTCCCAAATTTCTTGTCTACTTGTATTATTCACAACACCTCAAAAAATTGTTTAAATTTTCAAATGTATAATGTTTTAAATATTCAATATGAATCTCATTGGATAGTTCTCAGCGAGTTCTATTAAACAAAGTTTTTAAAATTCTAGTAAAAAACATTATACGTTGAAAGATATAAGCAATTAAAAATTAACACATATGCCTGTAAATGGACAAGAAATTCAGGGGGTGTGCCGCTAAGAGAGTTTTTTTGATTTTTTGGTTTTTCACAACTTTTTATGTGATGTATTGTGAGAGAGTGACTGTCTCGATTTTAGGAATAAGCTGACTTTTTGATTTTTTTGAGTTAGCGGAATAGGGTCTCAAGACGGAGGGAGTAGTAGAAAGCTTAAAGATTAAAGTGAGACAAGGGCTGAGTTTTCCACTCGATTTTATCCGATAAAATCTGAAAAATCTCCCACTTGATAAAAGCTTGGATGAGATTTTATCAATGCTATTTCTCTAATGGTAGGTGAAATTACCGTTTTGCCCTCGACCCATTAATTTTGTCTGGAGCCATTACACCAAACACAAACTCACAGACACGCCTCTCGACTCTTCCATCGTGGTGGTGGACGAAACCCACGAGATAGTGTAAGGCTAAGTCAAGGGGAAGATTAAATGATGTAACCAACTTTTTTTTTCATTTGCACTTGACCATGTATTTATGATAGATGTTGATGAATGAGGGAAAATTAAATATTTTGTAAAAAAAAAACTTGGTACCGATGGGTAAGTTTTTAATATTTATTTTTGGTTCATTGGAAATGAAAGAAAAGAAGGGCAAATTGGTAAATAAACCATTGAGAGGAGATTTTATCAATAGTAGATTTTATCAAGTGAGGTGATAATGTGATTTTATCATCCCTCATAAAACTCAACTAAAATGAAAAATCTCATTTTATCCCATTTTATCAAGCGGGAAACTCACCCAAGGAAGATATTTATGGGGCAAAGTGCAACAAGGAAAAAAAAGTATCCAATGCTCTCAGGACATGAGTCACATGACACATCAATAATGGTGTGACGCAAATAATCAAATGATTGGACAACTCTGATGGGCCAAATCATCAAATAATATAACGGTCAACTAACAGAATGAGAGACTGAAATGGAAAGGTAAATCTTAAAGGAGGCTAGTGCTATATCAGATAAAGCAGGGGAGGTTGGTGAAATTGTCAGAAATCTCAAAAGAGGTAAGTGTAATTTACCATTAGAATAGGGGAATTGAATTTCACACCCCCTTTCAACACTTGCACCCATTTTTTGTTTTTATTAGGGTGAAATTACTGAAATACCTCTCCATTTCAACATCTACACTCCCAAGAGATTATAAAATGAATGGGTATTTAAGTAATTTCACCCTAATAAAAACAAAAAGGGGGTGCAAGTGTTGAAAAAAGGATGTGAAGTTCAATACCCTAGAATAGTATTTATTTTGATGATTGAAATCATTTTACTAAAGTTCATTGATATGATAATGTTATATCCATCTGTCAATATAATTTCGATGCACGTTTATTCTAAAACAAATGGGCCGAATTGGTATATATCTAAATAAATGTATCGCATCAGAGTTGATTAATCTCTGACCACTATTCATAACATGATTGGGGCGTGAGACGATTTATGAAAGCAAGTTACTCCAATTATTGAAGTGAGACTGCAAAAAGGCTCGTAATAAAAGAATTTTAAAAAAGGTATGGGAGAGAATTTATGTTTTTGAAATAAGACCGAGAATGTTTTTATCTCTAAACTTATCTCTATTTATCTTTCTTCTAATCTTTTAGAAGCCATGTTTGTTGCACGACATAGGAGGAGAGTTTGGACTACGACGTGAGCTCACTAATTCTTAGCTCTAACACATTTTGTGCGGGGGACTATTGATTCGCCCGAATTATAAACTCTCTCCAAAAATAGACTGATTGACAGCCCTACGAAAGTGTTAGTTCTCTATTTTTCTATTATCCCTCGAGGAAAATAAGCATAATTATAACAAAATCCTAATTCCAACCGAATAATCAACTTTACTATCAACCAAAAAAAACAAGATGGTAACTCAAGACAGTGGCCCTGTAGCCTAGATTAAGTTTCCGGTATTTCAGTTTGTTTTTAGATTAATAATTCGTCTTGAGAAGATAAATGTAATAAGAAAATGAAATTACGGATAAAAAAAAATGCTAAAGACAGAAAAAAATTCAAAACAACCGTCTTTGTTGTCTTTAGTGAGGTCTTATAGAGTAGAACCTTTTAAATTTGTTGGATATTTGTAAAAAAAATTGGTTCCTCTCATCGAGCCAAATAATTAATAACAAAAAAAGCTAAACAAAAAAAAACTATAAAATAATGATACCGACTGCTCCAAAAAACAATTAATTCAGACCACACCAAATACACTTAAAAACCATGATCTCTAATATAGTTTGAGCCATTTTTTTCCATAGCAATGGTTTTTTTTTTTACTAAATTTTGACAAAATTGCCCTATTATCCCAAGCTATTTGTTACCTTAATCTTTCACAACTCTAAGACCACTTTAAAGCATTTCAATAGAGATTAGAACCACTAGACCTTTATTTATTAAACAACTTTCAATTTTCCCACACATCTTATTATCTCATTGATGTCTCCTTTTTTCTTTTCTTTTTTTTTCATTTGATATACATCAGTGGGGAGCTAGTGAGTTAGTCCAGAGGGGGTCTAAAAATTATCTATAGCCCTAACCCCCAACTGCCTCTGCCGAGGCTCGAACCATTGTCTCGCTTATTGAAAAACCAGCAGATAACCGCTAGGCTACAAGTCCTTGGTTCATTGATGTCTCCTTCAAGCACAAAAATTTAGCTTCTAAACTATTCCAACATCAAAATTCAAAAAAATAAAATAAAATACAGCGCAATCCTATATGTGAGATTACTGCAAATCTATGCCAATGCATATACAGAGAGTTGTTTCTTGGATATAAATGTAACTTCACCTCTGCATTCTCGTTTTTTTTATCATTCGTTATTCCTAATCTATTACATGGGGGGAGGGGGACTCGATCCCGGGATGCAGTGTGGGGCGTCCAAGAGCTCTACTGTATGAGCTAGCCACCACTTGTATTATCGTTCAGTAGTTAAATTTTAGTACTGTTTACCGACGAGAAAAACATGGGTGCAAATAGGGTACGGCAGACATCGTGCCCTAGCATGCATTTCGACCGTCCAAAAGTGTTTTGGATGTACGGCCCAGATTTCTCCCTCCCTCTCTCCTTTTTCTCTCTCTAAAATCTGAACCGTTCAAAACACTTTTAGATAACCGAGATGCACGCTGAGTACCGTCATGTGATACCCAACCGGCGCCCAAGTTTTTCTCGTTATTTTGCCTTACATTTTTTTGTTCAATTAGATTCTTTATTTCTTATGTCATTATTATTATTATCGTGTTTTTTTTTTATTGATGCGAGGAAGGCGTGATGTATGATTGGTGAACTAGCAATTGGAACAAAACGTGGTCAGTTTTAAAAATAAGGTGCGAGAATTAATTTGCGGAGTAGTGTTACGTTATTTTATCATAGAGCACAGTTATTTTATTTTATCATAGTGTGTTACATAAGAAAAAACGAAAAACATAAAAATAAAATAAAAAATTGTACTGAATGTTTAACCCTAAAAACCATCATTCCAAAACAAAATATGTAACTTGACCTGTAAAGTCACATGTCGTAACCATTTTTTCCTTAGACTAGGAGCTGTTTTGGCCTAATAATTGAATCAGATTATTTTTTTGTCCTTATGTAATTTTTTTTTTTCGAATTCTGTAGTTTTGTATTGATTTATTTTGGATTATTAGTTTGTCTCAACGAGAGGAATTTAGAAAGCAAATTTTTTTTAACCAAATTAATTTTTTTTAATAAAGACAAAAATAATCTAAAAGGTTTGTATGTTTTGGATTATTTTTGTCTTAAGTGAACTTTTTAAAGATTTTGATTATAATATTTTACTTTTTAGATTCTTCTCGACGAGACAAATCAATAATTCACAAAAATCGACTTAAAACAAACAAATGCGTTTTTTTTTAGTAAAGACAAAAAAAAAATACTGCAAAACAATTATTTGGCCAAAATATCCCTAAATATGAAAGGATCACTTAACTAAATATCCAGAAAGTCGTACATTATCCTGTGGGTCTTCTATAGGTTAATTAATTTGAGTTTGTTTCATTAATCTAATTCTATTGTTTTTCTTTTTCTTTTCTTTCTACCTTTTATTTCCTACTCCTATTTCATTGCAGAAGATCAGATAGAAATATATTTAGAGAAATCCGTTGTTAAGCTTTAATTTTATTTTTTCTTTTGTTATTCGATATACATTAGTGGGGAGTTAGCGGGCGAGTTAATGAATTAGTCGAGAGGAGGTCTAAAAACTATTTATAACCCTAAACCCCAAACGCCTTTGCCGAGCTTATGAATTTGACTAGGGAAATTCATCGAGCTTATGAATTTAGTATAGCCTCCAATTTCTCTGTTATGTCGGGGCACAATATCAATTCACAGCTGGATTTTGAAAGCAAGTTTTAACTTCCCATCATTGTTATGCTTTGGATTGAAGTAATTTATATTATCGCATTTTGTTATGAATTATCTCTCTCCATTCTCCTAAACTTTTTGTTTAGTGGATTCTTTTCGGTTTTTTGTTTAATTTTTCGTTTGAGATTAATCATCTGTATCGACGAGAGAAATCAGAAATATATAAATTGTGGACCGAAGATAAGAAAAGTTCGTATAAGATGACATTTTAGTTAAAAAAAAAAGTTGTTTGATATTTTTTGGTCTTAAATTTTACTTTTACTCTCTTCGAAACAAATGATTACACCAACACGTATAATGCGAATCTAACAAAAAATTTAGAAAAAACGAACAAAACATGAAAAGCAAAAAGATAAAATTTTTGGAAAATGCTAAAATTAACCCATTGGGTTGTCATTAAAGTTTTAAAAAAAATTGTATAATAGAACTAATTGAGATCTCCAATGCTATTCATAAATACTCCCTCTGTCCCATTTTGATAGTTCAGTTTGGTCTTCGATGTAATTTTTAAATTGCTAATATCTTTCAATCTACTATATTTAAAAAAAAATTATATAATAGAACTAATTGAGATCTATCATATGAGATCCATATTGTACATAAAAATATTCATTATATTTTGAAAGATATTAACAATCTAAAAATTATATTGGAGACCGAACTGGATTAGAAAAATGGAACGGAGTAAGTATAAAAAGTACATAAATGGTTTTTCTTTTCTTCCCTTTATTTTCTTATTGTGGTTGTCAATAGAAAAATCTAGATATTTTTTAGAAGAACGGATATATAGTTATATGCATAGGCATCTACCTAGATGCGCTTGTGCATCGGTTCCATTTATAGCTAGTGGGCCAGTGGCTTTGGCTAGGAGAATATCGTTTGATGGCTTGATGCTAGCAAAGGAAAATTATTTCGTGGTCTTGGGGTATCATAGATCCGGGGACCCCGAAGGGCAGTCTTCTAGGGCTATTGATTTTGACAATCAACGAATCTACGAAGGCTCTGTTGTTTGATATTTTTTTTCCTTTTTTAGTGAACTTTTATTTTTTCTTTTGGTCATAAAATTTTACTTTGTGTTGTTTGTTACTCTCTCTGTCCCAAATTGCTAGACCAAAATGAAATTGCGTGTCATTTTTCAATTACTCTTATCTTTTGATTAATAATATTTTTTCAGCTGAGATCTATTAAATAAGATCAATATCGTATATTTTTTGAGATTCATACTACTAAGCAATTGAAAAAATAGCACGCATACACGTAAAGCTCGAGTAATTTAGGACGGAGGGAGTATATAAAATTTGAGGGTATATATGGGGTGGGACCCAAAATTCGGTATTTGTTCCCCTTCATTTGGATGAGATTTGAAATCCCCACCCAATTTTTTTATCCCACTTTGTATGGGATATAAAATCACATTGGCTATAAAAAAAAAAGAAAAATGCTTCCTAATGGCTATATCCCGTTAAACACAAACACCTGAGGAAAATCCCATGGTATTTCATATTTCACTCATATCCCATGATTTTTTTTTTCAAATATCCCCCATGAATTCTATATCACATCTTTCTAAATCCCAGACTCATTTCGTCGAAATGGATGATTGGTCTAAAAAATATAACACTAATCTAACAAAAAATAAAAATAAAAAATAAAATACCCGAAAACCGAAAAGAAAAAAAAAAGAACGTATATATGGTGGTTTTGGGCTAGAAGAATATCCCTTGATGCTCTTGGCCAAGAAATTTTTTGGTCTTTCGACACCATGCAACACCCTTATCTATCACATATTTGTGTGTAATTTAGTATAGATTTTGTACATAAATGTATGATGAGTAGTGTTGTGACAGCGTCTCAAGACCACCCCAAGGCTTGTTTTGGCTATATAAGTCCCTTTTCACGTTAATTTTTTTGTGAATTATATTGGTTTGTACAACGAGAGGAATCAAAAAAGCAAAAATTATGATCGAAACCTTTTTTTTTTTAAAAAGTCACAAAAACCCAAGAAAAACCCAAAAAGCCACAAAAACAAACCTAAGGTAAAAAAAATTTGAACGAAGATGAAATTCAAAAAGCCCCCCAAAATTAGTCTTATTAGTTCGCGACACTATTGATAATTATTGATTCAATAGAAAGAAAGAAAAAAAAAAGGAGACTTTATTTTATGAGAATCAAAGCATTTTTACTCTTCTCCGTGAAAAAAAATACACAATTAAGGGATTAAAGGCGGACTCTTTTGTGGATTTACAACCATAACCACCGTAGGTCTCAGCTATTTCTTCGTTGCAGCTAGTTTCTTCATAAAAGACAACCAGAGACGGGTAGTAGCAATGACTAGTTTTGTTACGGGATAGTTCGTGATGTACACATCGATCTATAATGGCCCGCTCCATGAATGATTGGTTCAAGCAAGGAACAATGCCTAAGGCTAAGTTTTCACTTTTCACAACGGTACTTTTGGTATTCTTGAACTATAAATTGTCAAATGAATTGATATATGTGAAAAAAATGACTAGTTTATAATTTAGGGATACCAAGAAGGAAAATTCTATCGTCAGTCTTTTGGGCGGACGATAAAAATACTTATTGATTAGTAAGAGAATACACTCTTATCGTCCGTCTAGTAAACGTGAACTGATAATAAGAAAAACCTATCAATATCAAAAATAAGGCTCATTCCACTAATTTAAAAAACCAAAAAATAAGTTTATTACAAAAACTGAAACCGTCACTCTTCCACAACAATAACATGACATAAAAAACAGTAAAAAGTCATTGAACTACTTAAGCTAGGAGCACCCCTTACTCGTTAGCTAGGAGCGCGTCCTGAAGACTTGTCACTTGTCAGTAACAACAAAACGAGTGAAATCCAATCGCACGTGCACGCGGAGAATTGTCGTCGGCACGCTTAATTCACCGTATACTTGTGCGTACCCGCAACGCCCTCCACGTCCGTAAATGTAAAAGGACACCACAAGCTTTAACGACGTCGACTCTCTCTGTAAAACAAAATTCAGCTCGTACACACATCCAGAAGAAGATCAAGATCAAAATCAGGAGAGAGAGAGAGAGAGAGAGAGAGAGAGAGAGAGAGAGACGTTAACCGAACGCCCATTTTCCTTTAATTTGGCCACCTACCACGTTTCAGCACGCCAGATAGTGTTCATATGTGCAGAAAAAACGACAAATTTGGTTGACAAAAACATTGATTGATCTGAAGAATTTCGTAACCTCCATATAGACCGAACTCCTGAAAAAAACTTTGATTGATCTGAAGAATTTTGTAAGTTTCATTGACCGAGCTCAATTTTATAAACCTAGGCGATCTAGGGTTTTAAATATTTTGAGAGAGAGAGAGAGGAGGAGGAGGATGGGAGTATGTGGGTCTAAGCACAAGGGTTGCGTGAGTGTGTGTTCTGGAAAAAGGGACGGCAGACGAAGAGGAGGAGGAGGAGGAGGAAGAAGGAGGAGAGGAGAAAGGAAGAGTCATAATAAGAAGATCCATTCATCTCAACGGAATAACGTCGTCGTTGATCCATCGACCATCGTCGTCGATCGTACTTACTCTAATCCTGCGTTCAAAGGTAGTCTGTGCTCAATTAGCCTGGAATTTATTACTCGTAGCTATTATAATCAGCCACTCTGCCGCATGTTTGCTTCTGAGTTTTCCATTTCATAAAATCTGCTAAAATTTTAGCATTTGCTAAAATCAAACAGTTGATTTTAGCGAATGAGCAAGCCATTTGCTAAAATCTTTGATTTTATCTCTCATAAGAATCTTTGATTTTAGTAAAGATTCTTCCTCATTTGCTAAAATCACTAGATTAGCAAATGTTGATTTTAACAGATTTTATCAAGGCTGGTATATTTTTCGTAATGTCTGCGTTTTGGCCACCTGTTCTTCACTTTTTCAGTAAATTTTGAGATTATAAAGATATTACAAGTTTGAAATAGTGGTGTTTTTTGAAGAAATTATGGTGACACTGGCTTTACAAACTCACCAACAAAATTCTGTGTTGTGGGTTTGAGTCCGAGGTCAGTCACTTTGTGCATTTAGTACCGAAGATCCAACAAGAGAAAAGTGAACTAAAAAAACACTGCTGCCAAACAAGGGAAAGAGCTTATTGGATCACTCAACAAGTGAGAATTAAATCTTTGACAGGGTTGACCCAATCTATATTGTTACATCTACATCGACGCACTTTTCAGATTTCACTCACAACTGGTTTGGATTTTTCTTTGATTATGTCAGTCCAGAACTGGTTTGATTTAGTTTGGAATGGAATAATAACCGAATTCTGACCCATTGTTTATGAGTCTAGGTAGGGGAAAAAAATTCCTAGATCAACACGATAGGGAAAATGAAATGTGTCTGCTTCGAGAGAGTTGAGCGACTGAAGAACATGATCACCTTGATCTTTATGTGAACTATCTTCTAGTTTCATGTATTCATCATATTTCCCTTGAAGCGATCTTCAATTTGTTTGAATCTTTTGTCAAGTATGTGCTGAGCTGATCTTTGTTTATAGTTCCAGTGACGTCAAAAGAAAATCCCAATGCTGCAACAGCAATAGAGTCTGATTGTGATGATGATTTCCATAGTGTGCAAGATGGTATGTGTTCGGACTTTGAATAAGCGTTCAAGCTTACTGCTTTTGTTTATATTCTCTAAAGTATTCAAGCAGGTAGACTTTCTAATTCTGGTCATACATGATTTCAGCATTTACAGATGTCCATCACCGTGGCTCCGATGTTGAATCCACTTCAGATATTTCATCTCCCAGATCTTCTCGCCACATTAATTATGATATTACTCGCAAGTCTATATCTGGTCTGCAACACAATCTAAGTGAAGAATCAATAGGAAATGCGGAAATCAAAGGTGGAGTAGAGGGTGCAAAGAATGAGAAAAGCCTTAATCTGCGTCCAAGAGATGTTGATCCTCAACTGAAATCTGATGGAAGTGACAGTGATAATGAAGCAGGAGTCTTGCACAACTGTGGGCTTCTTAGCAATAATTGTTTACCTTGTCTTGCTTCCGATGCTTACTCTGATGAAAATAAAAGACCCCAAAGCCCCACCACTCCAAGTACCAGGAAGAAAACAGCTTCACTATTCTCTTTCAAACGGAGGGATGAGCAAGCTACTCCTGCAATATGTAAAGTCTCATTCACTCATCCTCAGTTGTAAAAGCTACTTCATTATTGTCTATCCCGCTTCCAGTTTAAGAGTGGTCACAACTCTGAATGAGCTCTTCGTAGTATCATTAATTACATTAATTACATGTGATCCTTCACATAGAGAAAATTGTTAATCATCCCTGAGACTTCTTGTGTAGTTTCCTTTCCCGACAATAAAATCCAGTGGCCACAGTTGAATTCATCCTTGTAAAAGACAAAAAGCTTAGGGTAACATGGTTTGGAAGAATTTGTTAAGAAACTAAGACTCTTAACAGACAAGGTCTTTCCCAATTATAGTGCAACGAAATTAAAATTAGTTTATCATTTTAATTTCGTTGCACAGGAGTTGCTTCTGGTTAGAAGTTAGGTGTTTCCTAGTAAGAAAAACTGGTGGAAGTTTTGACTTGAATTATTGGAGGCATGCATCTTATGAACTTTGACTTGGAATTATTGGAGGCATGCATCTGTATTCATTGTACGGGAATGCTGCCTTTGGTAGTTTGGTTTTGAGATTCTATATTCATTTAGGGTGAGTTTGCCATTAGATAAAATGAGGTTGAGGTGATAAAATGAGGTTGATTTTATCATTGGAGATAAAATCACCTCCCCACCTCATTTGATAAAATCAACCTCATTTTATCTAATGGCAAACTCACCCTTAATCGCCTTCTCCAGAAGATATTTTTAGTGCATAAAGTCACGTATCCAGCGGCATGTATTTGTTGATATGCTTCCCATGGACTACGTCAATCTGCGAAGTGGAATCTTCTTTGATTTGCATAACCACAGAAGTATAGTGGTGCAATCATTTATCTCAACTGCATAGTGTGGGAAATAAGCACCATTTTGTGGTCATATTTTCCGTAAATGGATATGAGTTACAATGTTGACACTCTTTCAGGATGGTGATCCTATATGATTATGCCATTTCTTCCCCAGCTTTCTTGTTGGCACTTATCTTGAATTATATAGTCAATTCCTAAATCACGAAGCATGAAACAAGCGGCTTATACAAGTGTTTTCATGTATTTCTCAGTGTCACCAAAGGCGCTTCTGCAAAGACCACTTGCTGGTTCCCAAGTTCCGTACTGTCCACCAGAAAAGTTAATGACTGATTGTTGGTCACCAATCGAGCCAAGTACCTTCAAAGTCCGTGGTGGAAACTATCTTAGGTGAGAGCAATGTATTGCAATTGTTTATGGCTATTTGTTCTAATGGCTGCACAATCAATGTGCGCGTTCTTTCATTCACCATCTTTATGGCTACCGTGTAGAATTCTTCTATGAAACCATGCCCTATTAAAATTTAGGCTAAAATTTATATTGAAAGGCATTTGAAATTGAACGTAAATTAATGAGTTAAAGTTTCAACCCTTTCATTTATGTCTATCAACCTGAAGTCAATGTTGCTTTGTTTTTCTGGTCACAGGGATAAAAAGAAAGATTCTGCTTCAAACCATGCTGCATTTGATCCTCTTGGTGTAGATGTGTTCTTGTCTCCTCGTAAAATCGATCATATTGCTCGTTTCGTGGAACTTCCTGCCTTGAGTTCGTCTGGAGAAGTCCCTGCTATTCTCGTAGTTAATCTTCAGGTAAGGTACCTTGCATATTTGGGTGAAATTGACTAAATATATTACTGGGCGATTGAGTTGGTCAATATGTTTATTCCTTTTAATGTATCCAGCTTGGCTTTATCGAGCTCTCTCAATTTCTTGTGGCAAGGTGCTGCATACTAATTTTTTATTCTTGATGTCTATCCCCCAAAGAACTTCTAGTGTATCCGGGGACTTCTAGTCCATCAGGATGAAGGAAATCTTTATTAGAAGGTCATGAAGTGAGCCTGAAGAAAAACAATTGACACATGTGTGGGAGCTATTTTGGAGGTTTCTCTGATGAATTTTCCCCCCCTTGTGCCCTCTTTCTCTCTCAGATTCCACTGTATCCTGCCAAAATCTTCCCAAATGAATATGACGGAGAAGGAATGAGTTACGTTTTGTACTTCAAGCTGTCCGAGAATTATTCAAAAGAACTTCCACTCAATTTTCAAGAACAGATCAGGGTAAGATTATGGTTTTCGTACTTTCAGGGTTATAATGTGTGCGCGCGCTCGTACATATTCTGAACTGATATATGGCAAGTGAGAATTTATACACGAGGGATAACTTATATTATACATACAGACTTTTCCATTCGTTATCCTCAGTAAGTTTTTTGTGTGTTACAATTTCCTGATTATTCTGTGGAAATGTCCATGCTTCTCTCTACAACAGAGGTTGATTGATGATGAAGTAGAGAGGGTCCGAGGTTTTCCGATGGACACAATTGCACCCTTCAGGGAAAGATTGAAGATCTTGGGTCGAGTGATAAACATGGAAGATCTTCATTTAAGTGCAGCTGAGAGGAAGCTTATGGCTGCTTACAATGAAAAACCCGTTCTCTCACGTCCTCAACATGAATTTTACCTGGTAAACTTTTGTCTACCTTATATACAAGTCAATTTGTTTCACTCTAATGTAATTACATCTCATCCATTTGTGTGATTTAACTTTAACTTTCCTGATAGTTCAAGCCCTCCTGAACAGGAATCCTACAGTTAGCTGTACTTTTACTACATCTGTTCATAAGATTTTTCTTGATAAGATTTATGCTAGTGCATATCCTACATTTGTTGGGTTGATTCATTAAAATATTTAATTGTTTTTGTTGGTTAAGTAATCCTATATTCCTATCATTGTCTTATAGGGAGTAATAGCATATTTTGTTGGAAATTTCGACCTATATTGCTAACAATGTGTTTCTCTCTGACTAATCTTAAAGGGACAAAACTACTTCGAGATCGATTTGGATATGCACAGATTCGGATATATCCCTCGGAAGGGTTTTGAAACATTTCAGGAGAGATTGAAGAAATGCGTCTTGGATTTTGGCTTGACAATACAGGTATTTGTCTTGAACAAGTTTACTGGCAATGTACTTACCAAAAAAAAAAACTTTACTGGCAATGCTAGTTTCAGTAGTACATCTGATCCATATCCGATATTCAATTTCACATTACTTTTATGAAATTGAAAACAGGGAAACAAGCCAGAGGACTTACCAGAGAATGTGCTATGTTGTGTGCGACTGAAGGAGATTGACTACTCTAAGTACCACCAACTGGGGTTTTGAGTTGAGGGCTTCTGTACCCAGTTGGGTTTTCGCTAAAATGCTGAAGATTCCAGCAGATGAGAACAAACCAAGACACAAGAGGCGTCGTTTGAGTTGTTTCGTGGGGTTATTTATTGTTCCTGTTTTTAAAGGTATTTGAATAATCTTGCAGTCTCTTGTATTGACTTGGAGCGTCGGTATTTATCTGTAAAGGATTGCTTACATGAGTGTACAGTTCTAAACCTCGATGATATGAAATAAAAGCAAGAAGTTTCACGAATGTTTGTTGCATTCGCATTGGAACGCTGTGTGGAATAATTTCTCTCGTAAGCCTGAGGATTCTTTTGACTAATGGTCACTAACCATGAAATTGCAGGAAATTAGAGCAAACAACGTTGTCCGAATTATGTAGCTAGAAAATAGCAAAATAGCCATGAAGAAATCTGAACAAGATAAACCTTAATCATCACAAGCCTTTTATTCCATCCCTCATTCTGTTCTTACTCTACTGTAACCTAACCTCTTGATTGACCTAAAATACTAGTTCCGGCGTAGCCAAAAAGTGATGACTTAAGGACTCAGTAATTGAAATACTCATTCATGAAATCAGGGAATTCCATCTGCATCTCACTGTCTTTATCCAGAATGGCCTCAACAAATGAACTTGCAGGAGATGAAGCAGCTTCAGAAGCATGCTTTTTCTGACCTCCATTGTGCATTGCTTCACATGCTCTCTTTTGTCCAACTTCACTGGACTTGGGTGGAAAAGCTGAAGAAAATTTCTCTGTATCAACGGAAGTAATCAGGTCTCTGACAAGAAACTCAGTACTCCAACTAGGAGGAGAAGACGGTGAGATCACCGGGGCCTGAGGTGGTTGGTAGGGAAAGGATTGTGGGGACCTCAACTGTGGGAAACTGCAGGAAGACGAGGATGAAGCTGAAGGGGAAATTTCAGGGAAAAAATTCGGTTGTTCTGGAAAAGACGGACATTGGAATTGCTGTGGAAATGGTTGACTGATTGAACTTTCCATTGGAAGGAAAGATAGTCCGGAGAGTGAAACTTGCATGTTGTTTGTTGAAACGTTGAGGGACGGAATCGGGTTTCTGGTGTTTGGGAGGCTGCTGATTTTGCCGTAGTCGGCAAGGATCTGAGAGAAAGGCTTATGGGTCACTGGATCAATTCCCATCTTAGAAAGTTTTTTCTTCAGCTTGGTGTTCCAATGGTTTTTCACATCGTTGTCTGTCCTTCCGGGCAGTTGCTTCGCTATCAAAGACCACCTAAAATCACAGTCGGTTATAACATCAGTGATACCATCCTTTATAACATAACCATACGAGATTTTCACCACATACGTCTCCCTCTTACTGAAGATTTCATAGTCAGTGTTATCCGTATTTTTGTTCGATTAATCAGTTTCAAACCTTAACCAAATTCCATAATAAGAAAGAAAACCATACGGTTCATGTCAAAGAAAAAAAGCTTTTTTGCAACACCTTCAGCTAATTTTTTTTATTTTATTTTTTTGCTAAAAAAAAAAAAAATCTGTTTTAGAGATTTCCAAACTGGACTGAACCAAAAAACATTTGTTAGATTCCAAACTGGACTTAACACACTAAGACTCTGAAGCCTGCTGAGAGAGAGAGAGAGAGAGAGAGAGAGTACTCCACCTGCTGCCAATGGCTTGATGACAGTCAAGAATAAGCTGTTCTTCCTCAGGGGTGAAATTGTCATGCTTGAGGTCAGGCCTCAGGTAATTAGTCCATCTAAGCCTACAGCTCTTACCACATCTATTGAGCCCTGTCCAGAAACTCATTCAACACACAAACAAATTATGCACAAATCTATAACTATTTCGAAATGTACTTTCGCATAACACTTCCCGGAAAAAACAAAAAAAAAACAAAAGCACCTTTTCGGAAATAAATAAAAATGTGGAATGTTTCCAAACGCTGCTGAAAAAAAGGTTCAGAAGCTGTAGATACGGATACCTGCTTTCTGGGGAACCAAAGTCCAGTTACCGATTCCATGGCTACCAACGTACGCAAGTATCTTTGCATCTTCCTCCGGTGTCCAAAGCCCCCTCTTCACATTTGATTTATCACAACAGGGTGGTCTCCCCATCATATAATTCCCACAAAATACTTGGTGTTACACACACACACAGAGAGAGAGAGAGAGAGAGAGAGAGAGAGAGAGTTGATGTAATGCTATGGTCTGTAGCTTAGCAAAGTACAGTTTGGAGAGAAGAAACATTTAACAAGAGAGGAAAGCAAGAATTGCATGTAGTTGGGAGCTCCCATTTTAACCACAATTGCATGATTTTTTAACATCAAATCACACAAACTGGTTTAGCATGACATCAAAAATTAAAGCATGCATCTCTCTCTCTCTCTCTCTCTCTCTCTCTCTCTCTCTCTCTCTCTCTCTCTCTCATCATGTACTTGGCTCCAAGGGCATTACATAATTCATGTCCAAATTGGGTGACTGCAATATTTCTTTTTCAAAAATCAAAATTTAAATTTTTAACTGATTTTACTGATGCACATGCGCCATGTGTGGAAGCAAAACAGTTTCTATAAGCATGCCAAGGAATATTCACAACTGTCATGAATCTTAACTGAAAATCAGCTCAACCCGATGCAAACTCACTTACAGCCATTTTATTATTTTGCTTATAGCCATTTTCATCAAGCCAAAAGAAGGGAATGTGCATGAAATACTAGGATTAGAACACTGTCAAAAATTAGCGTCTTTTGCAGTAAAAAAAAACATCGGTCACCCATTTCAGTGTTCTCTCTTTTTTTTTATTTCTTTACTTTTGTTTCTCCAAACTGGACATCAACAAATCTGTAAATTTGTTATACCATAACTTACATGAAAATTCTCCCCATTTTTTTTTTGGAATTTTTTGTTCTGCTATTTTTTCGTTCATCTTTTTTGAACTTTTGTTAGATTCAAGTTATATTTACATATTTGTATCGACAAGATCAGTCAAAATTATGACCAAAAGCAAAAAAAAATTCACTAAAGACGAAAAAATACAAAACAACTGGTATTTTTGTTTGTAGTGTCGTTTGAATTTTTTCCAACTTCGGTCCACATTTTTATACTTTTCTTATTTCTCTCGTCGAGATGAAAGATTAATCCCAAAAATTTAGTGAGAACCAAGGTTCAGCAATAGAGAAAACAGAACAAAGGAAAAAATGAACGAAGAGAGAAAGAAACAAAGGAAACAGGCATCCCATAGACAATTTGGTAAATGAATTATCAGGTAACAGACAGATGATAACAAAATGTGCAAAATACCAGAAACTACAAAAGTCCCAGCAAGTATAATTCCACTCTTCTTGCAAAATTATCCTTTTTATTTGAAATTCCTTTGTTTTAGTTTCTAAGAGTAGCACAATGCAATTATATACAACAATTTGGGCCTATTTGGCAGCCCTTGCTTATTTGCTTAATCACGATGCAAAATAAGCAAAGATTTCAAAGGAAAAATAATCTACTAATAAGCAAGGTTACCAAACAAGCCCTTGATCTAGACGAACTCCTCACTTTGCAAGACAAAATCAAGATGCAAAACACCCGAAAAAAGGTGTCCTATGACGAGGACGTGCAAACCTTGCAGCTTTTTCTACAAAATCCACCCATATTTTTGGAGCCAACCATGTAGTTAGGATTCCTTTCACACTCCCCGGCGGCAGCCCACTGTGCACAGTTCTCATTTTCGTCACTGCAGTCTCCATTTGCTTTCCTTGCCGCTTTCTCAAAAGACCGTACGTGAATCCACTTGGTCGCGGACCACTTCTCACCCTCTATCACGGGGCAGCTCCCGTGCAAACTCAAAGGGTCGGTTGTTGCGTTGGGATGAAGACTAAAGAACAGCAAAGCATCCCCCTTGTTGGGTTTCACTGCAAGAAAAGGAATATGAATATGTTATTTTGATCCAATATGCACCAAATTCGAACTCTGTAATCAGATGCTTCGGGCACTAGTTTTAGTTGTACTTGAACAGTAGATCTATAGAAGACGCTGAACTGCTATCGTCATTGTTTTGTTCAAAATGCTGGTGCCTTCAAATTCCAACCAAGGCAAAAAGCAATTCTACAAAATACCACCGAAGATGGTAGCCTAGATAGCAAGGGTGAGTGCGCTTAAGTGCTCCCCCTCACGTACATGATCCGTCCAGGTTCGAGTCCCGCCAACTGCAGGACTTGCGTGGAGGGCCCTTTGTTCATCTAGTACCTAGGTGGTGTTATAGGCTCGCCTCGCCCTTCTGGACAATAGCTATGGCTCAAAGTGGACATTCCACAAGCAGGTCGGGAACCCCTATGGTCACGCCCAAGGGGATTGCTATACTATGGTCACCCCTTCCCACCCTTTTTATCAGTTCAAAGAAGAAGAAAAAAAAAAAGCAATTCTACAAAATTGGCATGGTGCTGCATAGGTCGATGATAAGAATTAGTGTACATTGGTAACCATATAGAATCATAGAAACGGGTGGAAGGTTTTGAAATGCTGAGATGTCAAACAAATTTACCGGGCAACTTCATTCAAGCCGTTATTTAGTTCAAGACATAATCACCAAATCCGTCAATTCATTTTGATTGTAAGAACACAAACTTTCTTGGAAACCAAGGTGAGGGGAACGACTAGAACTAGATTAGCTATACCTGCGTAGCCACTTTTAGCACAGTCAGACCAATCACCATCCTTCTGTTGTGTATCTTTAGCCTGTCGAGAGTTAACAGGTAGTAGTTGGCTTCTACAGATGAGAGAAAAAGCATAAGAAAGAAAGACATGATGATGAAAGAGCTGTAGATATACCTCAGAATGAGGGAAGACAGTTTCTCCACCCCTCTTAACATCAGACAAATACATAAGAACAGTGGCAACCCGATGCCCGCCTAGTTCTTGATTGATCTTGTCATAAAAATAGTCGAAATGGGGCTCATACTTTTGACCATGCTCATAATGGAGTACTTGAATGGCCTCCCCATTATCTGATCACAACTTCAGGTTAAGGTGAATTATGAGAACTCTTTTCCTATATAGTGTGATATCAGGTCCATTGACACAAAGCATGGTTAAAGAACTTGAAATTACCTTCGGGAAGGAAAGTCCAAGCGGCAATCCTAGCCTCAACAGATGCAACTACTTCATCCTTAAAAGTTGAAACAAGGAACAGAAAGTGAGCTTTGCTTTTTAATCTTCAGATAACTTGGATCTAACTGGTAATATTTTAAGCTGACAAAATCGAAAAGAAACTCTCTCTTGCTGTCAATACATACACACAGATTTTGAGGAGGTTTAAAGATGTCACAAGTTTACGCAATCCAAAATATCAATGTGTTCGTGTGCACACGAAAATTGCAAACCGAAAACGTTTGATCCAAGTCATATTTTACTATGAGGACCATGGTCTTGTGTTTTCTTATATCTAGCGTGCAAGGGAGGGTTGATTCATTTTCTACATTTCAAGGCAGAGAGTATGCAAATAATAGAATAACAATGGTCCTATCTTGTCCAGGTATTCGAAACATCACAAAGATTTTAGTCTTAGTGATGCCCACTAGTTCAAGTGTGTTTGCTGAAAGTGAAATTGCTTTGCCCTACAATAAAATCAGACCACAATACCTTTAAGCTTAAGGAAAAACAGAAAGGCATGGCATCTTCAAAGCACGAAATGGCCTCCTCACTCCACTTTTATCAGTTATTAGCCATGCGTGGTATTCTTAAAGGCACGATCGATATCCACAGTTGGTGACCTGACCATGCCATTCTAGCTTTCATTGTAGCTTCTTCGTAAGATATGATGGTGTGCATCCACAATGGTGCTTCAAAACTTCTACGGAATCCAATAAACATTGTTCTTGCTACCAATACTACCAACATCGATACAAAACTACAATACCTTGTGACCATATTGAAAATACAACAGCTTTCTCGAATTGGTCAAACCAAACGATACTAACTGCTAAGCCACATGGGCCCTAAATATAGAGAAGACCCAACTTCCTATATACTAGGATAGCCAAAGATCAAGGCTTCCAGCTTTTTCTTCTGGGTAATTAGCACTAAAAGGCTAGATGATAGTGCTCATCCAGCATAATCGGTAATCATCAAAATGAATAGGCCTAAAATTAGCCTGGTAGGTCTGCGATTTTTTGCTCAACTATACGTTTCAAACTTATAACACTAAATAATAAGCGCGAGATCAGATAATGCAGCTCAAATAAAAATGCAACTGAGTTGCAAAGTCATTTGAGCTAATGGGTAATTGAAATTGAACAAATAAATTCAACTAACCTGGGCCTTCCTAAGAAACATGCCAGAGCTCGTTCGAACTTCACTCTCTACGCTCTTGCCCGAATTATTGTCAGCCACCATGGATTTCTCTAGCTTATCCTTAGCCTACTCGCCCAAATAAAGCCAATACATATTCCAAATTAGAGGATGCATAGTTTTCATAAGCCCATAGATACAGATTCTGCCTTGACTCTTCGCTTGGTAGCCGAGAAAAAGAGGGGAGACGGAAAAAGATGACAACATTTTCTTGATGATTTGATCACAGATATCCGGGAAAATGGATGATCTATTTGTACAAACACCTTTCTTCGCCCACGTTCTTTCAAGAAACTGTGATAAAATCACTTGGCAACGTACATTGGATTACATTACCATTTTTCATGACAAGCTATACAAAGGTACTCAAAAAATGAAAGTTTAAGATCAACGAAATTGGACACCGGATTCTCCTAAGGTCTTTTTTTCTTTTTTCTTTTTGTGTTTAGTTCGTCTTTTCTAAATTTTTGTGAGATTTGCGCTATATTTTGTGGATTACTCATCCGTCTCGACGGGAGGAGTCTAAAAGTAAAAAATTATGTCAAAAAACATAAAAAAAATTCATTAAAGACGAAAAAAGTACCAAACACATGTCTTTTTGTAAAGTGTCCACATTTTTATATTTTCATGGTTTTTCTCGTCGATATGAATGATTAATCCCAAAAATTTCCATAATATGCTAAACAAACAATTACGAAAAGCGAAAAAAAGTCATTTAGGCAAAAAGTCAAGAGAATGGAGCCTGAACCCCGTGGTTCAATTCATTAAGTGGTTCGAAGGAAAAAAGATCAAGATTTCTAAGTTGTTCTACCAAAATGATATTCTCACTCCCCTCTCTTTTGTAGATGCAATTCAAACTTTGTTTTTTTTAGAGCTTAAAATTACAACAACATAATTTTTAAAGCACACTTTATTGGCTACTTAAGAAGAAATTTTTTGGAAATTGCATTTATAAAAACTTAGAGTGCGAAAATCATCCAGCTTTCTTCTATTTCCCCAAATTTTCTTGGCTACTAAACACGAGGAACTGATAAGCCATTCTCTAGTCTAAATGACAAAATGACTTCTTTTTGTTTTTCGTAATTTTTTGTTTAGCTTTTCAACATAATTTTTAGAATTAATCATTCATATCAACGAGAGGAATAAAAAGTATAAAAATGTGGACCAAAATTTGAAAAGTAACATGTTAGACAAAAATACAACAGTTTGATACTTTCTTCCTTTTTAGTGAACCCTTTTTTTTTTTTTTTTAAATTTTGGTTGTAATTATTTACTTTTAGACTTCTCTCGGATGTTTAATCCAAAAAATATAACGTGTATCTAACAAAAATTGAACAAAAAGTGGTTCCTACCAAAAAAAATTCAGGAACAGGATGTAAGATACAGAAAGTAGAATCTAACCAGATGAATGAGATGATCACATTCCTCATCACTCAAAAACCCTTTGTAAACGAAGGCCCTGTAAAAATCCCCAATGCACCATCACCATTTCCAAATCAAAATCGAAACACAAATAAAGAGAGAGGGAGAAAAAAGATACCTGGGATGCCAAGAAATTTGGGTTACACGAGTGGGATCAAAAGGAGCAGATGAAACCCCAGTCGTCAATTTAAGAACTGACACTTGTCTGAAAAACCCACAACAAAATCATACATATAATCAAATACTATATATACACACACATATATGTATAGTTGGGTGTGTAAAAAAGATTTAGTCCTTACGTTTGTTTGTCTGTAGCAGAATGTGCGAGATCAGGGATTAGAGAGAGGAAAGTCATACAGAATGCAAGGAAAACGCGAGAATCCATAAGAAAAAAATGTGAGGTTTTTTACAAGTTTCAGGTGTGATAAAAAAAGAAAAGAAAAAAAAAAATTATGGTCTTTATTTTCGGCTTGTTTGGTCGGTGAGAAAGTAATCACGGGAACACAGAGGAATTGTACCCAGAAAATAAGAAGGGAAATGCGCAGAGGTCTCCCTCTCTCATTTAAAGAGTCTTATTACGCCCACAGTATTTGGTGGTACTCTGTTTTCCTTATGGAAATTTCTCATGTGCGAATGCATGTACTGTCTATTGACGGGTTTGGACATGGTTTTCTTGGAAAACAACTCGGCCGAGTTTATCCGGGGACTTGTGATCGAAACTCCGTCCCAATTTGTTTTGCCTATTTATTTTTTAGGATGTCTAAAAAATTTATCAATAACATTTTTACTTAATAGTGATTGACTGAATACAATTAAAAAAATAAATAGAAGCGTACCATTTATCCGTACCAAACAAGAGTTAATTACTATAGTAAATTTGAACAGTCATTGCACCAGAAATGACTTCAAGAAAAATAGCAGAAGTTGGACATTGTTTTAGTTTAGTTTTCTTTATCTTCAATACACTTTTTACACATTATTATATAATCGTTGGCATTTTCCTTTGACAAAGTACTCCACTTATTACTTCCGTGCAATTCTTTAAATTGCCACACAAGTTATAAAAAGTTTTTATTTGATGTATATTTCTCCCTTCGTCCCAAATTGCTGGCTCCTGGGCAGTCATGTCACTCAAACAATTATTTATATTTCACAATCTATAGTGTTTTTTATGATTTCGAAAATTTTGTCTAATAAAACTAATTGAGATTTATCAAACAATATCCATATTCGATATAATTTTTTTTTATAAAATTAGAAGATATAAACAATTTTTTAGAATTCTCAAATAGTGAAAATTGTGTTCTTTTATGTTATCCATTGATTGTATAATTTGTATCTTAAGGACTTGGTAATTAAGGAATTACGCGTGGACCAGCCACAATGCAAAACCGGTGACTGACTTTTATAATACTATCAAAGTATCAATACTTGTCAATAAAGATAACCTTCACACCTTTCCAAATGGATGAACGAAATTGCTCCTGAGATAAATTAATCTTGCTTTTTTTTTTTTATAACTAAGGTTCTCACACATCGTAACTAATTTTGAGAGATCAATCTCGTCGTTCACCAGCAAAAATTCTTAATTTAGCCAGAGCAAAGTTACTTATAAACTAACCTCAAAAGTAATAATATCTAAATGATTTCGAATTTAAAACCTTGAAAGCGAGCAAACTCTTACTTCCCGGGCCGGGCACCTTGGGTTGATAAATTAATTTTGTTGACTGAAGTATATATAAAGCGGTCAGTGAAATCGGTAGAGGGTCCTTCACCACAGATTAGAACGAGATAATCTCTTCGTCCCAAAAAATACAAAAATTGGTCCCTTATTCCATATTTTTGGCTGTTCCATTATGCATGTCCCTCACAAATACATAAATCAATGCCACGACCTTACTTGAACAGGATCTGTTCTACAGGCTCCTACATCGGTATCCTTGATTACATAAATCAATGCCAAAAAATTTCTTAAGTTTCCCATTCTGTCTTTTCTCTTCTTCGATGAGATCGATGTATTATAATTAGGGGTGTCCACCGACCGATTTTTTCGGACCTGTTTTTTGAGGTTCCGGTTGGAACCGAAACCGAACCGCTCATGACGGATTTTCATTCTTAACATCCGCAACCGTCCGTGAGTGATGTGGTTGCGGATCGGTTCGGTTGCGGATTGGTTTGATGGTTTGTAAAAACATGCATGTGAGAGCCGAAAAACATATGTAAACATAAAGTCAACATGTAAAAATCAACTCCCATGAATCTCTCCAACGTTATTTATACTACTTCTCATAAGTAGGGTGTCCATGGGCCGGTTCTTGGCGGTTCCGGTTGAAAACAGAACCGAACCGCTCATGACGGATTTTCGTTTTCAACATCCGTAACTGTTCGTGAGTGATCCGGTTGCGGATCGGTTCGATTGCGAATTGAGCGATTTGGCGGATCGGGTGATCGCTTACACCCCTAGGTCCCCTACCTATAACCCTTCCGGTTAAAGCAAGGGAAATGTACAATAAAGTCAACATAGTGGATTAAATTTTCAAAACACACGTCAATTGCTGGCCATGCTCATGGCTGCTCACGTCACTTTTAGTCCTTGCAAGTTATGCCCATATCATCTCTCGTTTTGAAAAACAATAATGATACATGTACACACTTTCAACCACACACAACCACACACCCTCTCACATGTGGTGGGGCCCACTGTGGGTCCCACATGGTGTGGGTCCCACCACATGTGAGAGGGTGTGTGGTTGTGTGTGGTTGAAAATGTGTGTATGTATCATTATTGTTTGAAAAAACTATGGGTAAACCCATGCATAAATGTAATTCAAGCTAATGCCGATGTGGCGGAGGAAGAGAAATTCATTATTATTTTTTTAACTGTAGGAGAAATCCGTTGTGGTGCCCATAAAATTAATAGGTTTCTCATTTATGATATATGAGTATTTTGCTGTAAAATTCTTGAAAAACATGAGTTAGCAAAAGCTTGAGATGATTTTTACTAAGGGACGGATGTATGTAGGGGCCTGGGGTAGCCCCAATTTCTTATTTTGGAGTATATTTTTTATATTTTTAATAGATAAATTTTATACTTTCTCTGTCCGGATTTGTTGGTCCATTTTGGGGATTTCAATTTTTTTTCCATCACTTTTTGTGTACTTTCTCCATACTTTACCCTTTAACTTTTGCAAATAGACAAACATTTTCGAACTTAAAAAAGTATGTTTGTGGACTAACATATCCGGACGGAGGGAGTATTTGTTAAGAACAATTTTCTTTTTAAAAACAATACGTAAATTATAGTGAATGATACCATACGATAATAGTACTACGGTTGTTGAATAATATAATAAAAACAATAGTCGAAATTAACTTTTTAATTTACCAAAACTTACCAATAAAACTCGAATGACTATATTTACTCTTGAAAAAAAATTACAAAACCAAAATTTCTTTCCTAATTCAGCCCTCCGATTTCGAATCCTGGCTCAACCACTGTTTTGACTTGCTAGCCGATCACGTATTCTAGTCTACCCCTACGTTTTTTTTTTTTTCTTTTCTTTGGTACTTCGGAAATATAGTCTACCCCTAAGTTTGTATCTGTGGCAAAATCAAAATGTACTGTAATTGATGCGTTGGTTCAATGATCATTAATTCCATTTTTTTTTTTTTGAAAAGGCATGAATCCATTCATATTAAAACGTCCGAAGACAATACAGATTTCATCAGAAAATACAGGGAAGAGCCAACACTATCAAATCGTAGACACTAGGCACCTACTGCAAATGCAGATCCGACGAAACGAAGGTACTTAAGAACCCGTCGCGGACAAGACAGTGGCGAGTCGAACAAGACTCCCAGCTCAAATCCTAAAACCTAAGCACATGAGAAATCTGGAGCCCGCAACAACACCCCAATGCCACATCAACTGAATGTGGCCCGATATACTGACACGCAACCACAAACACAGGATGCCACTCCGATGACGAACCCTCACTGACACGCAAGATTTTGGCCAAAAGGAAATCACTAGTTAAAGGGCTCCGCAGCACATTAGGGACAACTCCAAAGAATCTGCTGCCGGGTTCAAGCAACATATTGCAAACAATTCATTACTCCCTCCGTCCCTATTTTATGGTTTTTTTTGGGGATTCCAACTAAATAAGGGAACACAATCATTACACTTTTCAAAATCTATTTTTCTCATTTTACCCTTCAATCATTACATTTTCTTACTTTTTTTAGTAGTACTAATTTCAAAAGAAGGGGTAAAAGAGAGAATTCATTACCTATTGCCCATTTAGTTTTGAAATGAGACCATTTTTGGGGGACACCAAAAAGTGCAAACTGGGACTATGAAATGGGGACGGAGGGAGTACTAGTTAAAGGGCCAAGCTGGACAAATTTTAAAATGGTTGATGGTAAAGTGAAAATGGCAATGCATTAAGTCTCTGTGCTTTTTGAGAATTTTGGGGCTTTTTGAGACAATTAATTCTCCTCACATATATCAACTATAAAAAGCCCAAAAAGCCGAAAAATCAAAAGTTTGTGGAATGGGACCTGAGAGTTTCTTGGGTAAGTAAAGTACGATGATTAAATTGAAAAATTTGCTTAAAAAAAAATGCAAGGAGAAGTGCATGGGTTTCTTTTAATCAGTTCGTGCTAATCATTAAACACTATAACCGGGGTTACATTTTGATTTTGATTTTTTGATGTAATCCAAGCAAAAGCACAATATAAATATTTTTTGACTTGTCTATCTTTTTATTTTGTATGACTTAATACTAAGTGGGTAACCAAATCTGGAATCGGGCTTGGACAACTCAAATATCGGGGCGACCCTACACCTAATGCATGTTTCTTTCAAGATAGGATGGTAAAGAGGTTAACGTAAATTGTTAATAGATCATACTTGTCTCCAAAGAATCGAACACTCTCAAGACTTGAAGTAAAATCTAAGAAGAAGCAAAGCTAATAAAAATATTCAACTATAAGTACAACATCCACACAATGAATTAGGGCATTAAATTTTCCGACGTACCAAAAAAAATAAATTAGGGCATTCAATTTGGTATTTGAAGAAACTGAAGATGCCCAAGTCATTTGCTGCTTTTGTTCTCTTCATAATATGGCATCTTATACCATCCGGTAATTCTATAAATTATTAGATTCACGGTTAAATCTGACTCGCTTTTAGACCACCAAATTGGTTATAGCTATGAGCCCAACTACCTAGTTCTCAACAAGTTAGTCGGGTTTCAAGCTGACTAATTTGCTTGTAAGACGTTTTACGTTACGCATCATATTTGTAAGACGTTTTACGTTACGCATAATTCATAATTCGTAATCTTGTTGAGAAGCAATTAAGTAAACTTTTTTGCAGGGACTTCATCACGGGCACAAGCATGCACGATCTACATAACAAATAAGTGCCCCTTCACAATATGGCCAGCAACAGCTCCAAACAACGGCCAACCAGTGATAGCAAATGGTGGTTTCTGCCTCCCACCAGCTCAAACCAAAACCATACAAGCGCCGGGGACATGGAGCGGCCGTGTTTGGGCCAGAACTGGCTGCAAATTCAACTCCGTCGACTCCCAATCCAACTGGAAGCCCGCCTGCGAAACCGGGGACTGTCAAGGACAACTTGAGTGCAATGGGAAAATTGGGCTTCCACCAGTCACACTTGTGGAAATTACTCTTCAGGTAGACCGGGTCGCACCACTTGTTCTTGTTATTCCAACTTCATGTCATTCTAAAATTTAAGTTATATTTCACTTACCTACTCTGCCGAATAAAGAGACCTCACCTATGCTTTTTGAAATTCCAGTATTCCACTATCTTTCGTTGTTTTTCAAACTAATTATCTTCCCTCCCTGCCTTTACTTTAAGGCTAACGGTGTTAACTTTTTGCGTGAAGTGACTATAATATCCTTAGTATATATTCTCTTTTTAAAAAATAGAGTTAAAAAAGTTTTCTAAAAAATGAATTTTGAATTTTTTTTAAAACACTTATTTGAAATACGAAAGTTTTGAAAACATTTTTTTGGATAAAAAAATAGTTTTTGGATAAAAAAATAGTTTTTGGAAAACCGTTATTTTAAAAAAATAAAGTTTTGAAAATAGGTTTTTGAACAGTTTTTTTTCCCGATATTTATTTTCAGATTTTTGAAAAAAAAAAACTATGTTATGGGTCATAAAGTTTTGAGTTTTTTTAAGATTTACTCTAAACTGAAATTTCTGAAATCGCAATTGCAGGTAGACAAGGGTAAGCCAAGCTTCTACGACGTGAGCTTGGTAGACGGCTATAACCTCCCGGTTTCCGTCTCAACAAAGTCCTCATCAAAAAAATGTTATATTGGAGGGTGCCAGAAAAACTTAAAATACATGTGTCCGGAGGAGCTTCAAATCTTGAATGAGAAAGGAGAAGTTGCAGCTTGCAAAAGCGCTTGCCTGGCATTTAACAATGACAAGTTTTGTTGCAGGAATGAGTATGGGAGCCCAGAGAAATGCAAGCCAAATGTGTACTCAAAAATTTTCAAGGATGCTTGTCCTTCTTATTTTAGCTATGCATTTGATTCACCACCACCTCTGGTGAATTGCCCATCAGATGAGTATGTGATAACCTTCTGCCCTTCTAAGTGGGGCACTGAAAATGCTGATATGTAGCTTGTTAGGAAACTTTTACATTAGCCCTTCATTTACAGTTAAAGTATGAATTTACTATTGGCTAAACCATGTCATTGTAAACTTGATGACAAATCAAAGAGCTAGTATGATTGTATAAGTTATGATTTGAAACCAGAGTAATACAAAGAGTTTATTAACATCTCGGAGATATTCCGCCATAGCTAACGTACTTCGGTTTATCCCCAATGGCATAATCAAAAGCAAAATGTTGCTAAAGTAAAAAATGTTTGGCCAAAAAAGTATTCACAATAGAATAATCAAAGTTAACAACCTCCAAACCAGTAACTAAACTTCGGATTTTGAATAGTCAAAACTAGCAATGTTTTTCACAATAACCAAATTTAATGTACCTCGCATCTCCTCAATCAAGTGCCAAGGGCGGAGGGACATTGATACAAGTGGGGTCAATTGACCCCCTTACTATGATTCCCTACAAGGAATTTTGGTACTTTGGAGCCAAATTTTAAAATTTTGACCCCACAAAAAATAACTTAAGCAACGCTCAGCATCAAACATGCATTTCATTGGAGTTAAAAGTGTCCATAAAATCAACAGCTGACTGACTTAGCATATAACGACCTTGGATACAAAGGGCAAGGAATGCAAAACATGTAGTGGCCATATCTAGTTCGGGTCAACTACCCCTTAGCCACTAACAACCCTATGCTACCCAAGGCATGGCCGCTCGGCCTATTCACAAACAAAGCTACAAACAAGAAACTGCAAAATCTACTACTAAAACCACCGACTCTACTACCCCATTAATCATCGTCCACATCCGGTTCCTCAGGGTATTGAGCCTCAGTGTCCTCCCCATTATCATCATCATCCTGAGCTAAGTCATGCAAATCTTCCTCACCCTCTTCTTCCTCCTCGGTATCCTCCTCGAGGTCCCCAGCAGTATCAACATAAGGTTGGCCTGACCTTTCCCCCACTCGGTGCACAAGCCACCTCAACCACCTCATTATCTTTTTGTCCTTCCTATCTTGGCGCCTAAACCTCGTATTGATACCCCTTTGCTCCTCCATGATGGCGTCTTGGCCGCGGGAGAGGATGTTGAACCATTGCTCGGTTCGTTCAGGACCTTTCTTTGCGGTAGGTCTAGAGAAGCCAACCGTCTCCTCGATATCCTCCTCACCCTCTTCTTCCTCCTCGGTATCCTCCTCGAGGTCCTTAGCAGTATCAACATATGGCTTGCCTGACCTTTCCCCCTCCCGGTCCACAAGCCACCTCAACCACCTCATTATCTTATTTAGCTTCCTATCTTGGCACCTCAACCTCGTATTGGTACCCCTTTGCTCCTCCATGAAGGCGTCTTGGCCGCGGTAGAGGATGTTGAACCATTGCTCGGTTCGTTCAGGACCTTTCTTTGCGGTAGGTCTAGAGAAGCCAACCGTCTCCTCGGTATCCACCTCACCCTCTTCTTCCTCCTCGAGGTCCTCAGCAGTATCAACATAAGGTTTGCCTAAACTTTCCCCCTCCCGGTCCACAAGCCACCTCAACCTCCTCATTCTCTTATTTAGGTTCCTATCTTGGCGCCTCAACCTCGTATTGATACCCCTTTGCTTCTCCCTCAACCTCATATTGATACCCCTTTGCTTCTCCATGATGGCGTCTTGGCTGCGGTAGTGGATGTTGAACCATTGCTTGGTTCGTTCAGGACCTTTCTTGGCGGTAGGTCCAGAGAAGCCAACAGTCTCCGGGCGACTAGAATTATGCCTCTTTTCTTTCTTGCTGCCTCCCTTTTGCTTAAATTGTAGGCGGCGTTCCTTAAAGAAAGGCCTCCCATTCCCTTCCATACTTCTGCAAAAAAATTTAAAAATGTCAGAGGATCAATACCTGAGAATGCATGTCAAAAGGTGCAATGAGATTAGAAAACAAAACAAAGAGCACAAAGTTTTTCTTAAAAAAATATGCTATTATAATACAAAGTCTTGCTCAATAATCACTTGGATATTATGTTGCACCAACACATCAAATCAATACCTATTGAAATATATATAGAGGCCTCTAAGTGCAGGAAACACTTGCACAGAATACCCACCCAAAACCATTCCCTCAGAGAGGGAGGGAGGAATGCTCGAGGTAAGTAGTTAGGCTTCTAATATCCAGCTAAGGCTAGGCGACGGCAGTGACAGTGCTGAAGAGTTGAAAAATGATAGTTTGCTTGAACCAATAACCCTAGAATTGCACATCGCATACCAGTTAAAATGGAGGAATGGACTTTTCTTGGATTGGGAAAGAGAATTTCGGCATTTCAAATTTCTATGGGCTTCTATCCACTTTCAACTCAGTAACTCGTCATCTACGTCCTGTCCAATCCAATAAAAGGTGGACGCTTGGCATGAAAGTGAAGTGGAACTTCCACAGAAAATGTACTTGATAGAGATCTTAATGCACCATATAGCAATGACTTCTCATGGGGTCGGAGTCTTTATTTCGTACTAGAAGGCTCATAAATAACACGCAGGGAGAAAATGGAACGAGCATATCTCCTCAAAAGTCAGGTGCAGTCTCCGCTACTCCCAAACCCTACTGAGATTGTTCCCGCCCTCAAGGTACCCACACAAACAATTTAAAAAACATTGAGGAACTAAATTGCTACAATATATCCAACATTCGAACTGCATTCACCTATACCAAAACTTTACTCTCAAGATTTCACTAACCAAACATCACAAATCTCAAGATTTCACCAACTAAACTTTACAACTAAAGTCACATACTGTGTGAGCGGGAGGGAGTGCAAGAGCCTGCACGTGTAAGTTTTTCAAGAACATCGCAAACTACTTAAAATCCCCGAGATCGAGGATTGAAAGTGAAAGCGCAGGCCGCAGAGTGGGCCCTATTCCACTAACAAAAAATCACTTTATTTCATCTCTCACAATACATCACATAAAAAGATGTGAAAAAAAGATGTGAAAAGCCAAAAAAAACAATAATTTTTTTTGTTAGTGGAACACCCCTGAGAATTAAGAGCTAGAGTGAAGTCTCAAACTGAAGGATTATGTTGCCAAGCTTTACGACGCCTCTGTGCTCGGTACTAATAATAGGATAACATAAAAAGACTGAAATGCCCAAAGAAATGGGGGATTTTACACTACTACACTCGAGTGGAAATCAAACCGCATCGACTATAAACTTCTTAAGCTTTTAGGTAATTTAATTTCACAAAACTAGTGAAAATCTGGGGTTTCCCTAGTTCCCGGACACAAGCTACACTACCAATCGAACAAAATCTATGAATTTTTAAGAAAAAAGAAAGAAAGAAGAAGCAATTAACCGACTTGCGAATCAAATTTCCGAAAAGAGAACATCTTGGGACATTCTTGAGTAACTAGGGCAAGATTTTCCAGAAGTAGAGCGAAGAAAGATAAAAAACTTTCACAATAGAGTGAGAACGAAAATTAAACTAATTACAGTCGAGAGTAGATTACATACCCACAGAGAGATTCGAAGAGCTTTCCGTTGAGTAGAGAGAGAGAGAGAAGAGAGAGAGAGAGTAGATTGCAGTTTGCTGAAGCTCTTCACATTAGGGCTCGTTTGGCCTCCGTTTTGCTGCCTCTACAATTCTCTGCTACCTTCCTTTCGGCCTCCAGGTGTTTTCGATTCTGAGCTCACTAATATTGGGCTTCAGGCCCACTCTTTTCTCTCTTTTTTATTTTCAAATCCCCATTCTTTTCTCTCCTTTTTTCGCTAGTGCTGCAAACGAGCCGAGCTGAGCTTAGTAGTGTTCGAGCTCGAGCTCGGCTTGGTTGTAAATGGGCCGATCCAGACTAATTTACTTAACGAGTCTTTTTAAACGAGTCGAGCCTATAAAATTAAAAGAGCTTTTGCGAGCCGAGCTTGGCTCATTTAGTAAACGAGCCCAAAACTCGAACTTGATTAGTAAATGAGTCGAGCCGAGCTCAAGCTAAAAGCACAATGTAACCTTGATTTTATTTTTATTTTTTACTTGTATATCTTTTTATTCTAAGTGGGTAATCAAATCCGGGATCCAGCTTGGACAACCCAAACATCAGGGCCGACTCTATACCTAATTTGTCTTGGTTTTCTTTCAAGATAGGATGGTAAGGAGGTTAACGTAAATTGTTAATAGATCATACTTGTCTCCAAAGAGTCAAACACTCAGCAAAGCTAATAAAAATATCAACTATAAGTACAACTTTCACATAATGAAGATGCCTAAGCCATTTGCTGCTTTTGTTCTCTTCATAATATGGCATCTTAATCTTATACTCCATCCGGTAATTCTATAAACTAAAGCCAATGGTTTGATTTTCTCTCACAAAAACTATGTAGGAAAATATGTGTTTTTCATCATGTCGTTTTAAGAAAGTGAAATAAATAAAGCAAAAACAACTTCAAATCAAGAGTAGCCCTCTTCAAAATATTATTGGATTCAAGGTTAGATTTGACTCGCTTTTAGACCACCAAATTGGTATGGAAATGTCCATACATTATCTAACACCCCAATATTTAAGAAGCATTAATTAACATTTGAAAAAGAAAATTTTGCAATTCATTAACTCAGGTCATATCTAGCAGTCTAAATAAGAACAAGTGCATAGTATCTCACACCACTTAAATTTTGTAGTAAGCTACAAGGGTTAGATAAACAAGTCTATTTGGTCCCAGTTAGGGTTTGTGTTTTTTGTTTTCATTTTTCTAGAAAATATATATTTGAGAAAAAAATTGGCGACTACCCCTCCTAAAAAAAAAAGCCAAGAACGATGTTTTCCTAATTTTCTCACAAAAAAAAGATGAAATCATATAGGAAAATATGTGTTTGTCCTTGTGTCGTTTTGAGAAAGTGAAGAACCAAAAACAACTTCAAATCAAGAGTAGCCCTCTTCAAAGTACTATTGGATTTAAGGTTAAATCCGACTCGCTTTTAGACCACTAAATTGGTTATAATTATGAGCCCAACCACCCAGTGCTCAACAAGTTAGTCGGGTTTCAAACTGACTAATTTGCTTTTACATCAATTTTTTGTTCACCATCATATATGTCAGACGTTTTACGTTACGTAGAGTTCATAATTCGTAACAAATTAATAAATACCCTTCCCACCAGTAACGGCTCCAAACAAAGGCCAACCTGTGATAGCAAATGGTGGATTCTGCCTCCCACCAGCCCAAACCAAAACCATACAAGCGCCGGGGATATGGAGCGGCCGCGTTTGGGCCAGAACTGGTTGCGAATTCATCTCCGTCGACTCCCAATCCACCATATAGCGTAGTGCAATTAATTAACACTTTATTTTTCTCATATGAGTAGTACTACGGACATAAATATGAACACATAGCGTCTTACGTTACTTACGTATGATGTCCCTGTACGTTGCAGATAAAGCTCCACACACATCAAACGACTCCAGAACGGATCTATGTCGAAACATCCGTGCCCGCAATATTTTCCTTTTTGGATTGACAATTTTTTGAGAAAAATAAAGAAAACCCTCATATTCATTGTAATTTAGGCAGATTCGGCCCAAAGGCCCATATCAGAAATGGACTTTTGTGTCTCCCTTTTGGGGCCCAAATTCAAGTTTCTAAACAGCAATACATTTGGGCCTAGGCCTTTATTCATTTCCATACAGGTACTCCGCCGCCCAGTTTAGGGTTTTCCCTTCTATTTATAAAGCAGCTTCTTCTTCTTCCTCCTCTCATTAGTCCTCTCTTTCGCGATCTAGGGTTTGGTGGAATATCAGTCTCTCTCTCTCTGTAATTTTCTCTCTCCCCATTTTTCTCTATCAATTTTTAAATTTATTTTCTGTTTATTTCATTGCCCTCGATTTTAATTTTGAAATCAGGTGATGAGAAAAAAAAACTGCAACAATATGATGGGTGTTTCCCAATTCCCATGATTATTTGTATTTAAGTCTCTGATGATTTCTTCATACATAAATATATTCACACGCGCGCATACATGAATTGAAGCAGTTTTCCGAATTTTTTTTGCATCGAGTTTAATAATTTTATGAATTATATTAGCTGAGAGATATGATGAGTTTCTAATTGGTCCGTGTTTCTGATTTAACCGTGACCGACAAACCTTTAACCAACCTCTGATCTCGGGTTACTTTTCCAATAATAAATTCTTTTTTTTTTTTACTAAATTTCTACGGCTTTTTTACGCAATAGATGCAAGTGTTTCCGGAAATTATCATCCAAATATTTGGTTTTTGATAATCTTTTTGTGGTGGCTCTGTGATTTAATGCCTGATTTTTGGGCAATATACGCTATTCTGAATGCATACATGAGCTGAGAATTTTCTGATAAGAAGATGAGAGCTGATTAATTTTAATTTTAATTTGGTGGTTTGTTTTTCTGCTGTGACGAATATCATGAAATAATTCACATGTCAGACTTCAGAGATTTTTCATGAAATCTATGAGAAGGAAATTTCTTGTTTCCTGAGCAGAAGAATTTTAATTTCTGTACGTATATTTGTATATGTATTTTGTTGTCTTGAGAAAGCAGAGATTGTGTGTATCGACTTGTGCATCAAATACAGTGCACACAGATCGAAAGAGTTCCCTGCAAAATTGAGATCGAGGAAGATGGGCAGTTGTGTTTTTGAAAATTTGTGGAAACCTTCAACAATCATCTTCCCCACAGTTGTATTTTTTCCAAAATTACTTTGCTCATTTATCCGAAATTTCTTCTTGTTTGACTTTGTAGCAGAAATTAATAGAATCACGTTGAAGGGTTTTGTACTCGATTGTTAAGAGATTACGGATGAATATTGTTTCATTTTGGCACTAGGTGGGAACTCTCGAGTGCTACTAAGAGATTACCGATGAATATTGCTTCATTTTGGCAGTAGCTGGGAACTGTTAGTGCAACTGTCAAAACGAAGCAATATTCATCCGTAATCTCTTTAATTAAAGAAATGCTCGATTGTTGATCGATGAACTTTTGATGTTTCCCTAAATGATGGTGTTTATGCCTATGCCCTTGAGGATTAAAGAAAAAAATTGTATGGACGAATAGTGTGTTTTTACAGTGTGAAGAGGAAACGTCAGATCTCCTGCTTGTAACTCCTTCCACCGACTCAAACACCTAGGGGCTTTAGGCGAGAATAGGTACGGATCTGGCATGGATTAAATGTCAGATCTCCGGTGAGATTTCATTGTTTCCGGTCGGATCATGGACAGGTGCAGGAAGAAGATAGACTAGGAAGAGGGGTTGTGTGTGAGGTTTAAAAAAATGTAAGGGTATTTTGGTCCTCAAATCTTCAGATGCATGTGTTGTGTAATTGTTATTTTTCCTTGTCACCTTGTTGTGATTTTCAAAGGCCATGCCCATGAAATTGTAATGTTTACTTTTAAAATCATGTTTTGGTCCTGACTAGTTTGCCCTTCAGTTTGGAATTGCATAGAGATAATAGTAATGATTTTAGGAATGATAAATCCAAAGAAAAAAAATCTTCCCTTTCCTTTTGAAATTCTTTTGAACCTGATTTCGTAATTTAAAAAGATTTGCAAATTTGAATTTGAGTTGTCTTTTTATATAGAAGAGTATTAGATAATGTTCATTCCATTTTGGGAATAAATTGAAGTGTTGAATTGGGAAAGAGTGCCATTTTGGACTTGAAAATTTGTGAAATTTATATATAGGATTTGTGTAAGACATCTCACATGCGCTGCATTAGAATTCTAATACGTAAATGACAAATCAATTACTACTATCACTTGTCACATTTACGTTCTTTTTCACGAAAAATCATTCTACAATAATTAATAAGATATGCGTAGTGTATATGAAGCCTTAGCTGTTATTATGTGTCGAAATTTAATACCTGTTTTTATTATTTATATTTTCCATCTTGGTAAGACTAACAAAATAATCTTGCCTTTAAAATATTTTTGTGGTAGTTATATTGGAAGACCTCCCGGCGGTTATGAGAGAAGAAAAAAGAACTTTCAACTATGGGATACGAGTATTTGTAAAATGGAAGAAGAACGATTGTGAAGCGGAAAAAAGAAATAATATTTTAATTAACAATATCTATAAATAAATGTGAAATTACATATTTAAATAGAATAACGATACTAATTTTATTGATGTTTCTCTTACTCCACACTTGGTGATTTTACAAACGGATTACAAGTCTATTTATAGGTAGTACAAGAGAAAAAAACAAATTTAAGATAGACTCATATTTATTATGCAAATCTCAAAACGTATTACGCAAGTACCAAAAGTCTTCAGCCTGATATTTGAATAGTGATCACGTTTTTGTTTAGGGCTGCTGAGAACCCCACTTGCACAAATTACTCAAGTTTAAGGGGGGATGAAGAAAAAAGGTAAACTCGAGTAACTTGTGCAAGTGGGGTTCTTAACATCCCTAAACAAAAATGTGGTCACTATTCAAATATGAGGCAGAAGACTTTTGGTACGTAATACGTTTTGAGATTTGCATAATAAATACGAGCTTATCTCAGATTTGTTTTTTTCTCTTGTACTTCGTATAAATAGGTCCGTTTGTAAAATCATCAAGTGGAAGTAAGAGAAACATCAATAAAATTGTGAGCCTTAAATTCTCTTTGTGAGTTTCATACAACAAAAGTGTGTGAGACATACTCCTCCACGGGCTGTTTTGAGTTCATCTTGTTTTTCGAATCATTTTGTTCAGCTTGTCAAGTTGGTAGTTGGTTACTCCACTTGTTGATGTTGAGTGGTTGACGTCTTGGTCTTATTTTCCATTTACTAAAATGAGAAATCTCATAAAAATTGAGTTTTTGCGAGGTTGATAAAATCACTTTTGGTTCTCATTAGATAAAAGTGTAAGTTATTAAAAACTACTTTTCTCTCACATACTTCATTTGCTAAAAATAAATTATTAAAATCATTTGATTTTAGAAAATGGAAGTTGGGGAACGGGAAGTCATTTATTTATTTTGTTCTGAAATTAGAAGTTATCAGATCATCAAAGTATAGGTAATCTCCGTTTTGACACTATGAATGCATTTTTTTCCAATGGATTTTATGGTATTGGGTCCTTTCGGCCTTTTGTTGATTTGGGTTGAGGTATTGCACCCGACCGAAGTTGAAGTGGGCTGGCCCAAACCAGGGATGCACGGTTGTGTTAGACAGGTCTGCTGTTTTGAGCCCCATCCAAAATGGAGATGGCATTTCCACTTTTTCGGGCCTTGTTAATTGAAATCTGTTTATTAAGTCACCACGCACATCAATATTAGCATACGAAGGGAAAAGTATTTCGTGTTTAACTATGATACCATGTGGCATGCTAACGCGGTATCACAGTCCACTTACGGGTTGTCTGTGTCCGCACAAGGTGGGACATGAGGCCGAGCTGACAGAGCCAAAAGTGTTTGGCTAGCTCGGCCTCAGGCTTTACCCTGTGCACACACAGCGAGTCATGAGTGGAACGGTGATGGTCAACCCACCACGTGGTGTCAAACGGTCGGGTATATCTGCACTCCATATTTGTTCTTGTTTTGGACAAATGGTCGGGTATATGTGTTGTCAAAATTACTATTTTAGCTTAGAATTTCCAACTACATCTTCACAGGAAACTGAGGCTGTGTTTTCACTATAGTGTTTTCGACAATATTTTTTCACAAATTATTCTTTTCACATATATCACAAAAATATCATTCAACGGAATGAGTTTTCACTATAGTGTTTTCGACAAAATCTTTTCACAAATTATTCTTTTCACATATATCACAAAAATATCATTTAGTGGAAATAACATCCACTATTAACTAAAGTGTAAAGACAATATTTTTAATAAAAACTCAGCGTGGATATTGCCCAATTTTCATGCCGGAATGAGCTTAAGATTGGTCAAAGGCATTTGTTGTCACATCACTTGAAATTGCAATGCACCTCAAGTAATTCTGGGAGACCAATCCCATAGTCTATTAGCGGAAGCTCCATTTTAAGGCAGAGCAGAGCTCTGTATTAATTGGCCTCTGTAGAAGGGTAAAAATGTCAGACACGTGGCACGATGATCAAGGCGCCACGTGGGCCAAGCGAAAGACAACATTTGGCCAAGCAGATCCCAACCACGAACCCCGCAAGCCATGGCTGAGGTAGGCCTTGGCCGGACCATGGCATGGACAAAGTATGGCTCGATAGTGGCTTGGCCTGAGCATGACATGGTTGGACCGCGCGAGCTAGGCCGAACAAGCAAGGCCGACAATGGAACTAGAAACGAGTAACACTGTAACACATGGGCGAGAGGATCCCAACCACAAACTCGCAACCACGAGACCCACCACTCTCGCGACCATCACTACCGCTGGACCCTCCATGAAGGGTCACAACCGCGGGACCTCCATAAAGATCACCAATCGCGGGACCCAACATGCGATGGCAAATCGCGTGATAGACCGCGGGAGCAATCGCGGATCCCATTACTGCGGGTGCACTACCGCTGCCACGTCCCACTGTTCCAACTACCGCGGTCCGTGACAACCTCCCGTGGTCCACATCTCGCCCGCGGTTCCAACAGTCGCGGATTTTCCAGCTCCCAGACTAAGATTCCCCAAATTCCATTATGTTTCAGCACTTATTTTAGTTTATTTTCTTTAATTTATTAATGAAAATAAGAAATTACCTCCCTTTTGAAACCTATGGCATTGCTAGAAAATTGAAATTCCAATCATATTAAAATCTTGACCCCTTACTTTTAATGCAAAGGTGAAAAACTACACGTTTTTTTTCTTTAGAAAAAGGACCGAAACACAACCTTGCCCTACACATAGAAATCATCGATACTTGTTAAGAAAGTTATTTTTCCATACTTTAGCCATATATCTGAGCAATAGACAGGGGTGCATTCATCAAGAAGTGACACGATGGTGTCACGACTGGTATCACCCAAGTTTGGGTAAAGATTAAAGAATACTAAGAAGGGGAGTCGATTGTGATTCCTCGAGATTTGGGGGCATTGCATTGAGAGACGTCGGGTCACACAAATGATTCGACTCGGACAATGTGTTCCGCAGCGGCCGACTTGCAGGCAGGGCCAGATGGGAGGCCATTCAGAGGCTTGGTCGCGGTATTGGCACGACCGAGGAGGTCATGACCACGCTGTAAATTATCTTAATGGTGTTACATAATTAACAACCTACATAATGCCAGGATCTAGAACTATCATGATAATCACAACATAAATATTAAGCAAAAATTAAATAATCAAGGACGGCATACCCGGATTCGTTAATGCGGAGCTTGAATGACCCGATACCCATCTCATTAGTCAAACGGCCTTAATTTTACCTAGAGTATTAAACCCTAGGTTGAATACGAGTTTCTTTTATAAGTAGCGATGTAACGCCCCTAATTTTTGGGAACGTTATATTTATTATAGAAATAATAAATAAGTTTTACAACAGTATTCCATAACAAAATTACATGATTCTCCTTGTCATTACATTTATTTAAAACAGGGTCAACTAGGGTTTCTCTACTACATTGCACGGCCGTCAGCCCCGGCAGTGTCATGTCCAACTCCATAAGCTCTCAAGCTGTAGTACTTCTCCTGTTCATCTCTATAGTCTGGCATAATACGTCAGAGTCGCAAAGCAACATCGTGGTATTATGCCAGGGTTACACAAGTGCAACACCGTGAGCGAAAACACCCAGCAATAACTCCACCCAAATCCCAACTAGCAATTCTAGAACAATTTATGATGGCTTGAAAATAATCACAAGAGTTTAATAGAAAACAGTTTTCATGAATAAATATAACAGTGCCGGTGTAAATATACTTGTGTCAGTATCAATCAGAGTAACGTGGTGGTAATCATGTGTTTCGTAACATTTCTCATTTTTCATCATAAGCATTCTTCTTCAAATTTCATCATTTCAATCATCATAATCATCTCAGTCTTCTCCCATCACTCGAAAGTTATTGGCCCATCTTTTACCAACCTTTCCACTCGAGGTTCAGGCTGCCTTGTTTCACGGAACCTCAACAGCATGATACAAAGTCCGTCCACCCCGCGTCTCACACGAGCATAGTTTCAACCGTATCGTATCATGGAACCTCATCAGCATGATACAACTCAGTCACCTTGTACCATGGAACCTCAACAACATGATACAAAGCCTTATCTACTATGTTGTCGTACGCGCTTAGCCCTAACCACATCATGGAATCTCAACAGCATGAAGGGTGGTACTATAGCGGCACTATCGTATTCCTTAGCCCTAACCACATCACGGAACCTCAATAGCATGAAGGGCGGTGCTACATGACAATACCGTTTTCAGATTCTCCATTTTCGTTCTCATCTCGTTTCTCGTGTCAACTATTCATCTCGATATTCGTGTTGGGTAAATCTCGTATCGTGTGTCTCAAAATCTCTTTTCGTAAAAATATAACTTTCTCGTAAATCGTATTTTTAAAAATCAGCGTTTCCTTGTAAAACGTGTTTCTCCGTAATTCAATATTTTCTCGTAAAATGTGTCTCTCGAAATATCGTTTCTCTTTTGGCGACCTTCTCTTGACAATAGAATAACCAGGAAAGTCCCAGGCAGAGGGGGTCGGAGTATCCAGTTACTATCACCCATCCTCATTCTAGACAGACTTTCAAGGGTGTTAGCGTTGGGTCATTCCACAGTCTCAAGTTAGTCATAAAATATTTTCCTCATTTCTCAAAAATATTCCACAGAGTCTTTTTCAGAAAATTCTCATTTGCCGATAATTTCACCTTTCAAAAAATGCAACCGTTCGCGTATTTTTCTAAAAATCAATCGGACATTATAACTGCGTAAATTTGAAATATCATTTTCCATTCGGGCATTATAACGACTGCATAAGTTTGAAAAAGTATTTTTAAGATCACAACTCTTTTCTTTTTAGAAAGCGTAAAAACTACTAACTTTTATTTTTAAACCGGGCATTATAACATTACTAAAAATTAAAGTTGCGCTAAAATAACTAGTAAGAACTTAGATAAAGATTATTACCGTAATTTTGAGGTTAATCGGAAGCCGAAAAGCTAGGTAGATAACCGGACGGAGTAACGACTACGCGTGTCGAAAGGAAAAGAAGTACTTTTCCTAGAAACACGAAAATGACTACGGAGGCTACTAATTTTGGATCGAGGGGCGGTTTTGGAGTGGTGGTGGCCGGCGGCTAGTGGTGGTCGGATTGAGTTTGGTTGAGTTTCATGAAGAACACTCAAGAACTTCTACTAAAACTACAAAGATTGCTTCTAAGAACTACAAGAATTGAGACAGATTTTGGAAGAGTGGAGGTGTGAAGAATGAAGTGTGTTTGGCCTTCTATTTATAGGCAAGCATGGAGCTCCCTCCTACCCCATGTATGGCCGGCCCCTCCCTCTAGGAAATTTCCTCCATTTAATGGAGGAATAAAGTCTAGGATTTTGGTGGGGTTTTAGGGAACAAAAATCCTTAGGTAAAATAGGCATGTGTCTATTATTTCCATAGGTAAAATCTTACTAGATTTGCTAGGAAAAAATCTAGTCACATTTTACAGTGTAGGAAGTGCGCGACTAACTATGTTTCTGGTACTAAATTGCATTGCGTTTCGTCATGAGGCTATTAGAGCAACCCCAACAATAACTCCTCAAAAACGTTTGTGAACAGTGCATATATCTATTATAACTTGACACTTTTTCTATCAACACTCCAACAACACTCCCTATTTTTAATAAATTATAATATATGGGGGAAAAGTAAGAGAGAGACAAGAGAGAGAGAA
>JAXBDA010001753.1:0-50344 GCA_036023075.1 Gaultheria prostrata | reverse complement strand
TAATATATATATATATATATATATATATATATATATAGGGGAAGCTTCTAGTCCGGGCTCCGGACCTCCACGTTCCCGATATTTTTTTTATGATCCGAACTGTCCAATGTGTTTAAAACGTGTTTTTAAGGGTCCCCGCGGGAAATCATCAAAAAAAATACCAGGAAGGGCTTGATCCAAACAGTTTTTCACAAAACTGTAAATGTACAGATTTGTGAAAAACTGCTCGGATCAAGGTCTTCCCGGTATTTTTTGTTTGATGATTTCTCGCTGGGGCCTTTAAAAACACGTTTTAAACACATTGAACCGTTTGAATTTTGTAAAAATAATTTTTAAAACCTTCAAAATACCCAAAAGCTTCCAATCAGGGATCCCTGACTAGAAGCTAGCCATATATATATTGATTAGGTTGAATATGACTTGCTCAAAATGGCTTTACCTGCAGTCCACTTCTTAATTGCAAAGCGCCGTTTAAGTGAACCCAGCAGTTTAAAAGTGTTTTTAGTTGCCAATTTGCGAAAGAATACTAAACCATTGATTTTTTAGATGAATGGCCATAATTGAACGACAGAGACTTCAAGGTTCAAATTTAGAATAGAATAACTTTAGTAAACGTTGAAATACTTTTGCTCCATTTGATTTTCATATTTGTTTAGTAAAACATAAAACATAAAACATACTGTACTTCATAAGAATGAATTTAAAGGTTAAATTCCAGAGAGACCCCAATCTATGCCTCTTTTTCATCGTGACCCCTTAACGATTAACAACGTCCAGACATATCATCTCATCTATAACCGTTATCCACTGTGACCTTAAGTTACCGTTAGTAGGTGAGAGATTTGCTCAATTTTTAAGACAAAAATGTCCTTCTACATCCATCTCTCTTTCCCTCTCTCGGAAATTCATGAGACAAACAAAAAATGTCCTTCTACATCCATCTCTCTTTCCCTCTCTCTGAATTTTACTAGACAAACAAAAATATCCTTCTACAGCATCCAGACAGATTAGCTCATTTTTTAGACAAACAAGAACACTAGTCAATCTGCTAATATATAAGATCCCATTTTATTTGCTGTTTATTTGCAAGTAACAAAAAGGGCAATTGGTTTTCCTTATGTATAACAAACATGAACACTGGTCAATCTGCTCATATATAAGATCCCATTTTATTTGCTGCTTATTTGCAAGTAAAAAAGGGCAATCGGTGAATCCTTTTAGGCCACGAATATAATGCCAATCACACCAAAAGGACATGGGCCATAGACAAGGAAAAAACACTACATGTGATAATAGGGCTCCAAAGCCAGAGTCCATAGTCCCCACAGACCCCCTTAGATTAATTAATGACATTACCCCATTGTAAAAAGAAAGTTTCGGGCCATTACCTTTAGCTGAAATTCTTTTGATAAAGGTTCTTAGGATAGTAATTCATTATTAATTGCAGCACCCTTTAGAGAAAGTTGAGGGTCATCCTTTTTGGCCTAGGGGTTTGGTCCTTAATTTATTTGATGGATTTAGTAAATTATAGCTAATGGTAATAGATGAGTGTGACACCTACTTATGTAATCTAGGGTTTGGAGCCCTATAAAGTAGACACAATAATTTCCTTTAACCATAGGATATCTGTTAAACCGCTATTAAACCAGATTCTAACATGGAACGATTGGGCACCTGCACTTCGGCAAGTTGTATGCGGGGTTTCGGACAATTAACAGACTGAATTAGCCAGTACGATTGACATATCCTTTAGTTAATTTAGTCATGTTCTTTGCCTTTCCTGTTTATGATTTGATTGTGCTCAGTAGCATTTGATATAATGAATTTCTATCTCTTTAGCAAAAAAATTCCTCTAACCAAAATAAAATTAAATTAAGCAATTTAATTTCCAACTAATTTTATCTAATTGAGCAACAGGGTTCGCTCATCCTCTTAACTCATGAATTAGGAGTTTAATCTCCATCTTCTTTCCTTTCTCATCTCTTTCATCGGACGGATCATATGAGATTTTCTGTCTCCAAATATCTACGGGCTTATTTTTTATGACCGGATATCCGGACCAACTTGTATGCAGCTCTATTAGTTTTCAGGACTTTAAAATTAACAATCAGACAAATTTTTATTTTAGGAAAATAATTTTCACACTCTCCTTTTTATCCTCATACGCTCCGTTTTTGTCTTTATCCATGTGAAATTATCAAGTTGCCCTTCCCATATAAAAAACGAATGGAGAAGCAAGGCTAGTTAAGTAACTCAAGTAAATGGAGACAAATAAAAGAGTTTGTGAGGATAAAAGGAGAGTGAAAATTATTTCCCTTGATTGATGTCTCATGCCACTCAAACATTTGGGAAATCAAACATGTTAATCTTGTTGAACGTGTTTGCATAGAAATCTTGAGATAATTTCTCAGCTTAAATGCTAGCCAATAATGCAGTTACAGGAATATTCCAAAAGCTAAATGTCTTGAGAATTTGATTTTGGAAAATTGAATCTGGGGTGTAGTCAGAAATATATTTTGAATCCTAGGTTACACAAAATCATCAATTTTCAGACTTTTGCAATAAAAAATGATAACTTCTACTGCAGTTTAATTCATAACTTCACATAGCAACAAACTGAGTTTCACATTTTTCATTACAATTTAATAACTTAAAATACTTTCACCTCCACAACCATAACTGAAGATTTGTTTGTTTTGAGGTTGTTATGGCCAATGAGAAAATATGTTTGGGGTGCATTGAGATATGGGACAGAAGTTTTTGGACAGATAATATTCCTAGCATAGCCTAGGAGAAGGGTGTAGAACAGTTTGTAATGGAATGAGCTCGAGGTGTGACTGATTTATGACTTTTAGAGGGTCCTCCTAGTTTGATATCCTTTCTAATAGTCCACCCAAAACGGAGTCACATCTTTAATCTTTGTTTTAGACGTAAAAAAGTCAAAACTTGCCCCATATTCAATGGCGGATTCGGGAATTCCATACATGAGGGGTCACCTTTCAAGCATAACTTTGAAAAAATAAAATCACAGTCCATCTAACGAGAAGATAAAATGTTTAAACATTATTCATTAAGCAAAAAAGTTCAAACTTAAAACATTATGAAAGATTTCATACTTACATATTGTGCTTAAGATGCTTGGAAAAAAAAAAGTAAAAACCTATTGCGTTTATAGTAACCACAAATCATGTAGTAAAATAATAGGTCGCAAAATCTTTACATCAAAGAGTAATTGAACTCATAATTTAGTCTCTGATATTGAATTCGTACGAGATACTTGTGGAAAAAAGAAAAGGAACCGACAAAGATAGAGAAATGATCAATCTCTTTCATCAACTTTTTATTATTTTAATCCTCTTCAAATTTGTTCAAATATGCAATTATAGATACTTAATCAAACCTTTCAATTTTTATAGATACTTAATCAAACCTTTCAATTTTTCGATTGGTCTTGTGAAAAATTCGAGCCGTTCAATAACCTCAAAATAATTTTTCGATTGTTCTTGTAAAAAATCATCTCAATCAATAATTAAATACTTGATCGAACCTTTTAATTTTTCATTCAGATTTTTTAGGACCATAAGTATTTCCTTAATGGAATCTTAAGATGTTCAAAAAAAAAAAATTAATGAATTTTGAAGTAAAGTTTAATCGAATGCCATCATCGTGATCAGATCCATAGATATTGTACGGCTTATTGAGAAGAGTATTCATTAAAAAAGCTAGCTAGCTTGATGAGACATCGATAGGTATCGATTCAGTTCATGTTTTAAAATAATCTTTGCGTTTTGATACCTATCGATGGTGGATCAAGATATTTTTTCTAAACAAATGTTCTTCTCAACAAGCCCTACAATTGTTAGTGTTATTGGCATTTTCCGAATTCCTACAAACCATGGAGTATGTGTTTTGTTCTTTTTCCTTTTGGGTTTGAGAGGTCTTTTGGTGTTTTGAGTCTAGATGCTCCGCCCGAGAATTGTTGAAAAGCCATTGCCACGAAGAATGCTTGGATTTCGTTAACAAGAGGTATCAAGTTGGTTAAGTTGATTATAGGTCTCTTTTATATGGCATTGGATTTCTTGTTTTGCCTTTAGGTTTGAAAGATAAAAAATTTCTAAGGCATGAAACATTTTTTATTTTTAAAAGAGATTCTAAGCGCAGCGCTCGTCTTGCGCTACTCGTTGCGCACGTCTTTCTACGAGCGCTTTGCTAATCTGTTTAAAATTCTGTTGCTCTCGTCAGCACTCGTCTTTTTACCTTCTGGCGCTTACTAGCACAACGCGCTAAGGTCATGCATGACGTCACTTGCATATTCCGTTGCGCTCGTAGCTAGTTTACCGGCACGATTACTAGCGCAATGAGTTTTCCTTGGGTATGTGGCATTTTCTCATTGGTATTCTTTAGGGCTCCGAACTTGGCACTATATAGACATATTTTTCACTCTTTTAGGTCAGATTTGTAAAGCATTAGCTCACCTTAGAGAGAGAAACACTTCTCCTTATTTGTTCATGGGGTTAAATGCTTTAAAGATGATTTCTATTTTGATTTGATCATCTTTTATTCATTCTAGTGCTATTTTCTAATATCTATGTATATGCTCTAGTTTGATTCTTGTCAAAATCTTCATTGCATCATCAAGAAATATTTTTTTCATATATTCATGTGTTTATGCATCATTTTCTTCAATCTAGTGTAATACTTTTGTTCACCATGTATTTTCTCTAGATTGATTTTCTTCATAAAAATTAAATCTTTACAAAAATCATACCTTTATCATCATGGATTGTTGCCTTTGTTCCTACGTGAGCCGGATGGGTCGGGTTCAGAGTTGACTCGGAGATCAAGACGGTTGTGCTTGTCGGTCCATGGAATCAAATAGGGGTACAAGGTACTACATTAAGAATTGGAGCTAGGTGTCACGGGGGGCTTGTTGGTTAATTTCTAGTCTTGTTAATTCTTGTAAACCTTTTGATTTATGGAATGCATAAGTAGGAATAGGCAATGGTTTTATGCTTATAGTGTTTAGACACCTTAAGTAGTTTCCATGTATATCTTTTGTCTTGTCTCTTTACTTTAATTGCTTTATATTTCGCATATCAAAATTGTGGCAATTAGAATGGAGCTTGGGTGATTGTGATTCTTGTAATTAGATTTTTGAGTTCTTTCGATTTTCTAGTCATTTGGCTCAATTGCTGAATTGCTTAATTAATCATGAAAAATGACTAACTTATTTAAAATTGGCATTAGACTTAATTTTTAAATTGTAGTTCTATTCATTCGCCCTCTAGGACTTGAAAGTGCATTATATCTGTTTCAATATCTACGGTTTAGATCACTTTGATACCGAGCACACAATGATCAAACTTTTCTTCAAAATTCATTCAGTACTTAGGGTCATAAATTCTGAATGAAAATTGAAAGGTTCAAACAAGTACCCATAATTATCCAATTAAGCTAATTTTTTTTACAAAAAGAATCAAAAGATTATTTTAAGGTTCAGGGGTCACGTGACCCCTATGCCTACAGGCTACTCCCGTATTGGAAACGTATAAGGTGGCACCAATTTATTGGGTAGAACCGTAGAAGTATAGTCCTACCAAATTACTTAGAGGAAAAGTCATTTCCGGGTTTTTTGCCTCCCATTGTGGGTTTCATTATGCATTTATTGCGGTAATATGAACCGTTCATCTAGTAAGAGCATCACCAAATCAAAACATCTAAATAACCAAAGTTAATAATATTTGTTCAAAAATTGGCTCACATTGGCATAATCAAAGATAACAACATTTTAGCCAATAACCAAATTTTGGCATTTGGATAATCAAAAGTAACAACATTTTCTCAATAACCAAATTTTGGGGACCACGCCCTACTTATAAGTCCTTTTTGGTAGAATGAATTCAAAAGAAACAACATTCTCCCTCCATTTTTCAAATACTTACTTCAAAACTCAATTTTTTTACACTCTCTCTAAAAAAATTGAAATTATCAATAATAATAAAAAATTGAAAAAATATTCAAGATTGATCTCATTTTAAAGGTATTCTGAATATCTTTTAAATAGTACTAATATTATAAATATATATATATATACAGTCCACTTCCGGTCCGGACCTCCAGACCGGAGTAAAATCCGGACCTCTGTGTTCTGGATCAAATCTCGACGTATATAGTGTTTTTAGCAAAAATAGCTCCAATCAACCCCTTCCGAGTGTTTTTTTTAACAAATCCTCGCGATGGACCTTAAAAACACGTTTTGAACACATCTAACGGTTCAGATCGTCGAGATTTGGTCCGGAAAGTGACGAAAACACAGAGGTCCGGATTTTATTCCAGTCCGGACGTCCGGACCGGAAGTGGACTGTATATATATATATACAAATTTAAAGTTATGCCCATTTTATGAATAAAAATAGAGTGAATAGTATTTTTTTTTAAATTATGGATACAAAATACCATTGTGACACTCCACATTGTTAACTTATAAATGTTTTGCATGGATAATCAAAATCTGATGTTGCAACTTTTGATTATCCAGTTTTAGTTACACCACTAGTGATGCTCTAAGGCCCGCAAAATAATGTATTCACACAAAAAATTAGGTTTATCGAACATCTATAGGTATGCCAAAAATTAAATTTTTATTTAAAAAATGGACGGTCGTGAACTATTTAGCTTAAAAAACTATTGACAAAATCAGGTCGTCTATTTTGCAAACTAAAATTCAATCTTTGACATACCTATTAATATCCAATAAAGGTGATTTTTTTGTTGTTGGATATACTATTTTACGGACCCTACAAGATGAACGGTTCATATTATCCCCATGAACACACGGTGGAACCCACAAAAGGCAGGAAACGGGGACCCTGATGTGCGGCATCCGAGCCGTCGGGTCGAATGTGTTTTCAACGGTCCTGATTTCATCGCGGCACTTTGCAAATCCGAGTCGTTCATTGCCAAGATGAAATCGAGATTAATGGTTCAGATGCGCGCAGGGAGGCGAAAAACCCCATTCCGGGCTCATCCGGAAATAGAATCTTCACTCAAAACGTTACTAAAGGAGATCACGACCTTTTTTGGCCTAATAAGTAGAGGTTGCTTTTTTTTTCGTCTTTATTTGATTTTTTTCACGTTAGTTGGTTTCGTGTTAACTTTTTGTGTATTATTGGCTCTTCTCGATTATTTTTGTCTTTATTAAAAAAAATTAGGTCTGGATAATAATTTTTTACTTTTCCGGTTCCTCTCGTCGAAAAGAACTAATAATACATAAAAACTTGACACGAAACTAGCTAACGCGAAAAAAATAAAATCAAATAAAGATGTAAAAAAGCAACCTCCCACGTATGGATTTTGCAGTACTGCGATGGAGCGAAGTGCATGGGATCATTTCCAGTACATACATCATCTTATCTTGCCACTGTAAAAAGTCTGTAACTATATATATTGGGCCCCGAGTTGGGCCATTTGGGGTCCCCCCTACCCCAGATTTAGTAACGGTCTCTTTTGTAGTGGTAAAATAAAGCCTGCAAACATTGGTGAAGTGTAATTTACATATGTGTCTCTAGTGGCTAAATCCTACTTAATTAAAGGTTTCTCTCTGATTCTGCATTGGGTTTTGGAATTAAATATGCAAACTTGTTAATTAAATTACATTAAGGGGGGAAAAATGTAGGTGCCGCTCTCCCTATTTGTCTGAATGTGGTTGTGTTTTGTGAAGCCTGACTCGATTTGGTTTGTGGTCATAGGGATATTTCGAAGAATAGTGCCTTCATAACAATAGATAAAAGGTATTGCGGTACGTAGGTATGTAGTGATGTGAATCTTAGGTTATAACAACAATCAACGTAAATCTTGTATCATCTTCTTTTGTTATAGTGAAATCTGGTGTGAACTATCAGTTATACAATTAGAGAACCATGTTTTCATGTGCTTTTTCTGTTTGTGTTCTTTTCCTAATTATTATTGATATTTTATGTGTTTTTGATTTGATCTATTTCTCTAGCTTATTCTCAAATTTGACTTATTGCACTTTACGAGACAATTCCTGATGTATTCCTAACTTATCATTCTTTTACAATGCATCATTAAAAAAGCTAGTTTAAGCAAGTTCATGACTTAAGTTAGGAATTAAAACAAGGGCATCTGGTCTGGTTAGGTTTTGTGCAAAATTTATGTTTTTTTTTTTATTATTTGTGATGCAAGTAATGATCATATTTGAAACATAATATATAATAATACAATATATTCAAAAGTATCCAAAATTGGGCCTATGTGAGGAGGGAAGAGAAAATATGGTGCTAGGAAAATCTATGGATTAGGTGATGAAAATAAGGAATAAGGGATTTAGGGCATAGCCTCATAGGTCACTAATTTTTAAGGGTAGGAGGTAAAAGTGAGAGTAGTCAGATTATAGAATTCTGGACCCCCACAGAGGAGTGATGATGGTGGAAAGTGTATGAAAAAGTATCTTTGACTGTATTATTCAAGGAATTAAAATATACGGAGTACTAAACTCCATTTAATTATTTATTGCATCTGTATATGTGTATTTACATTGGTTTGCAAATTACTTCAAATATGATACTGCAGTTTTTTTACTATATCCTTAAATAATCGCCAAAACCTCCGCGAGGAATTCGAGATGACCAAAAGCTCTTAGAACTCCACTTCCCTCAGAACTCTATGGTACCAACCGATTTTGCACCGATATGCAGAGGTCCATTTCGAAGTTTTACGCAAATAATATGAATTATTTAACATTTTAACATAATTTTTTTGAATTTCTGTACAAAAAAATGAATCAATGAGATAATTGAAATTGCTTGATCCAATTGTCCGACCAACCTGATTGAAAATTTATCCAGATTCTAGGATTGTGAATTCTGGATAATTATTTTGTAATATTGGATTAAACATTTACAGTTATTCAATTGAGCTAATTTTTTGTCAAAAAATTATTATATGAACAATCAACGGCTCGAATCATTTGTATGGGACTCCGATATTACAAAATAATTTTTTGAAATTGATTTTGATAAGGAATGACTTTGGCACTACTTTTGAAGTGCCAAAATCATTCGGAAAAGATATGGGTACAGAAGTTTTGTATAAGAGATGTACAAATGTTTTTATTTCTTCCAACTACGGGTCCCACGCAGATTATCGGAGCCGTTCATATTATTCAAACTAGTGTTTACTTGTACCCTTGTAAAAAATTAGCTCAATTGGGTATCGGTAAACTTTCCATCCGTTTATCCAGTTTTTTGTTTAGAAACAAAAGCTTGGATAAACGGATGGAGCATTTACCAATATTCGATTGAGATGATTTGTTATGGAGTACAATGAAATAGTATTAAGTTGAAGAAACATGAACGGCTCCGATTATCCGTGTGGGGTGCGGAATAGTCCCAAATCAAATGATTCGTACATTTTTATGTACAAAAATTTATGTACCCTGGCATTGTCCAAAATCATTTCCCTAGTTTTCATTTTCTTCCATGACGTGTTTGAATTAGACTCGACAATACCGGCGAGATTGTTGGGTGTTAGTGTACTATTGGGGGAAATTTCAAAATAACCCCTGAATTTTCTGACAATTCTTAAAAGAACACCTGGATTTCGTCCGTCAACAAAATGACACCCGAACTTTATATTCCGTCAACAAAAAACCCCTGTCGTCCCATTCTGTTAATGTTTTTGACTGAGAGAGTTAACAATTGTTAACTCTTAGTAGCCCTACTAGCCCTACCTACCATTTTGGTTGTGTACCAGGATAAATTTTCCAAAAATGTGGTCTATGATCTACCGATGAACGATCCAAACCATTGATTACTTTCCAAATAATTTTTTGAGCTAATTTGAAAATTTTCAACTCAATCGGATACATGTAAGTGCTTGATCGAATCATTTGATTTTTTATTCAGAATTTTGAATCCTATAATCTGAATGAAACCTTGAACGTTTGGATCGGGCACTACCTGTATCCGATTAAGTTGAATTTTTCAGGATTAACTCAAAAAAATATTTCAAAAATAATCAACGGTTTAGATCATTCGCGTGAGACCTCGGAATAGGGTCCACACATGAACCACTTCCACTAATAACCACCACCCCGGAAAAGCTATTCAAGATCTTGGATCTGCACGACGCCAGATATCGGATCCCAGCCCAAGCTGCCGCCACAAAACTCAACCTCCCACACATCACCGCTTCACTTCTTCACCCCAACTCACCAAAGATTCATTGGAGATTACCCATTAGAGTTGCACAGCAAAGCTCGCATTTCATTGAGAGTACTGAAGAGTAAGAAGCAGCAGAAATCAAAACAAAACTTTTTGAGGCATTACAAGGTTTGCATATCCCCCGAACAACAAGAACCGGTACAACGACTACCTGATTGAAGAAGATGACGGTATGAATGACCACGACGACGACGTCGTCGTCAAGTGCGCCAAGATACAGAGTGCCATTTACGAAGGTGAAAATCTCAGCCCGAGATTTCTGATCGATTTGTTCACGTTCACAAAACATGGGTGACAGTGGTGCTGCTATACAAGTGATGCAGGTGCCTTCCCAACAGATTTAACACCTATTTGCTTCAGATTTGTTTGTCCTTCAACGGTAATGCAAGAGAGAGAGAGAGAGAAAGGAGAAACAGAGCAGTGCTCTGTTTTTTGTGTTTTTCCAATTGAAGAGAGAGAAAGAGAGTGAGGAGGGGTGTTTTTCTTTTGAGTTATGTCGTAAACGACATCGTATTGATCACTTAACAGAACTCTGTTAAGTCCATCCGTTAGGTCTCCTCTATTAAAAATGTGACGGCAGGGATTTTTTTGTTGACAGAATATAAAGTTCGGGTGTCGTTTTGTTGACGGACGAAGTCCAGGTATTATTTTAAGAATTGTCAAAAAGTTCAGGGGTTATTTTGAAATTTCCCCGTACTATTGTGAGACAAATTTATCCAAATGTTACTACATATGACTACTAGACCAGAGTTTTTCCAGTGCAATTTTTCTTTCCTTTATGGCTGTTTGAGTCAATCTATGCTTACTTCCACTATTTTTGAGGAACTAATTCTATTTTAGTCACATGTAGTGAAGTCGATTAATTGTCATTGACCCTACAACAAGTGATAGCAAGTGTGAGATTTTAAACTTGAAACGAGTCATGCTAGGGGTATACCATTTTGGTGTACATCAAATATACACCGCTTCTCACATAAATGATCGGAGCCGTTCAATATTTTTATAAATATTTTTTTAAGGACTTATGTAAAAAATTAGATCATTCTAACATCAGTAATGTTTCGATCGATTATTTGCCCAATTTCCTGTCTGTAAAATGGGCGCAGAATCGATCGAGTCATTACCGGTGTTAAAATGAGCTAATTTTTTATAGAGACCCTTAAAAAAGCATTTTAAGAATATTGAGTGGCTCCGATCATTTGTCCCACAAAAGTGGTGTACACCAAAATGGTGTACCCATAGGTTTCCCATATACTAGTATGAGGTTTGGTATCACTCAATACGAGATGGATAACAAGTGATGGCTAGCTCATGCGGTAGAACTTTTGGATGTCCCACACTACATCCCAAGATCGAGTTGCACTCCTCCCTCCCCCAATTTAATAGATTAGGAATGACGAATGACAAAAAAAAAATGAATAAAAAAAATTACTACTATTATATTAAATTTTTTTTAAAATTTATAAATGAACCCCCTAAATTTATAGTATAACACCACTGGATAACTTCTAAAAGTTTATAAAAATTGCTCCGTTGGGTGGCTTGTTTGAATCCTAACCACTCGTTTTGTTCCTTTGATAAGTAGAGGTCTATTTTGCTAGGTTATGTTTAAATGTGATTTTTGTTTAAACAAAAAATTTTAGTTGCCATTATAGTAATATTTTTTTTAGATATAGATAGTAAAAATATTTAATATTTATGAATGACCCCACATCGCCACTGACTTCCGTGTCCTTTCTTGGAAAACAATGTCAAAGAAAAAGTCAGTGTGCCAATATTTATTCAATAGTAAAATGAGGAGTAAAAGAAAGACCTAAAAAGATACTCCCTCCGTTCCATATTTGTTGTCTATTTTTACTATTCACTGCACCTCAAAAAATTGGTTATATCTTTTAATGTGTAATGTTGTATATATTCAATATGGATCTTGTTTGATAGTTCTCGATGAGTACTATTAAACAAAAATTTCAAAATTGTAAAACACATTATAGATTGAGAGATATAAGTAATTGAAAAATGGCACGCAAACCCGTAAATGGATAACAAATTCGGGACGGAGGGAGTAATATAATAAATCTGATGTAATTGAGGAGATTGTATTTATACCTGCTACATGTACATAAATGCTTGTATCAGACGTTAAAGCGACTTGTAATTTATGCCAGAAACAGATGAATCTCAAGATTCTCTAATTCTTTTGGCTCATAAAAAATTACCTACACTGTAAAATATTTCAAAAAACTGATAAAGATCCTCTGCATTAGTGTTTGAGACCGAATCACAACCACTCTCTGATCCATCAGACCACCCTTCTAGCTAGGGTACACGAATTCCTTAATTTTTTTTTAATTTTGCTTTTTTCTACTAAGTTGTTTGACCATGTTACAGCCTTTTTTTTTCTTCTATTTTTTGTTTATATTTGAAAGCAACAAAACCTACTGAAATCTTCTCATTTGTAAAATTCCTTGAACGACTATGGACTTCTCATAGTTGAAATAGAAACTTTTACTCCTGCATCAATAAAGGATTAATTTGAAACTACCGATTTGAAATCCATCTCATTTTTTACAGTTCACTTGATTCATCAAATGCCAAACCTTAGTATCCTCTTCGTATACATTTTTGCGTAACTTTCAACAAATTACATGTAAAAAAAAAAAGTGTATTATCATGATTCGCTGGCTCCCTCTCCATCCAGATTTTAGTACTATATACGTATTCAAAAAGTAAAAACACCAAAAACAAGACACTAGCTAATATTTTCAGTCATCTTTAATTCAGTGAAAGCCTTGAAGATTAGTAAATTTGGGCAATAATAATGTTGAATTCCAATGCTTTAAATTTCCCCCCCAAAAAAATGAATAAGGGAACACGCGATTATAGCATGTACCTTTTTTTTGGGGGGGTAAAAATTAGTACTACTATATAGCATGTACCATGTCCTGAAACAAACAAAAAAAGGGCATATCATCATAGCATCGTAATTATATTTATTATTCTTCAAAAATATTTTCAACTGTAACTAATATGCATTCAATTTCATGGCAAATTTATACTAGCATAAGCTTTTTACTATTGCCAATTAATTTCCATGACTGAGAAACCCAGGTGAAAACTTCTGGTTCCATGACTCGATATCCAATTGGACTTTATAACGAGTAATTATTCAGTAGTCTCAAGGTACCGATTGCGTAGCATTCTAACCATTTTTTTTTTACCAACACTTTTTTCTACCAAACATCCATGGGGCTATACACCATTATCACGATGTTTGCATAAGGGTCTAACAACATTAACGAAATTAGAAACCAAAGCAAAGAAGTCGGCAACGTGGATATGTTTCTTTGCTACCGCCACAAGAGCTAATTGAAGTTGGAGAGAGTTAGATGAAAAATGATTTGGTGTGTGGTAAGGAGGGCAAGTAGTAGTCGGAGAGTTAGAAAGTTAATAATTTGGTGTGATAAGGAGGGCAAGTACTTGGGGCAAAGAAATACTATATACAAGGGGCAAAAAAATATTATATGCAAGGGGCAAAAATATAAAATTCTAAAAATATTATACATATTCTATTAAAATTTGTCACCTCAGTGTTTTCTTACTTCTCGTTTTTCACTTTTTCCATTTTGATTAGCATAAAGACCTATAAAATGTATTATGCATATCTCACAAACACTATTCTTGTTGCAAAACGCATATTTCATATTTCTTCCAAACACTTTACTGATTCAACAATATACATTCTAACCATAATTCACAAACGCAAAAAATATAAAAAAAATAAAATACAAAAAGTAAAAAAAATGGGACTTCCAACACCCCTAAATGTTGGTGTAGAATGGTGTTCCCATGTCCAGTGAATAATTTTTCCTTTATGAGGGGACCAATTGGTAACAGGGATAAGCTAGTCAGTTGCTAATAAAAGCTTGGACAAAGTCAAGTGTTTGGTTTTAGACTACGTAATTTGTCGGATAGATTGATGTGTCCTGTGAAGTAGTACTTGAAGTAAATTTTCGGGTTGGTAGATTATGACCCATTTACTTTCAAACTGTAAAAGGAAATTCAAACTCTCTTTTTCATGATTATCACTGTTCAAAAGTGTCCAAAAGAGTTCCTTTCGAACCCCAACCAAACAAATTGATATTCCCTCCGTCTCATTTTAAATGATCACTATTTTATTTTGGGTTGTTTCAAAATAAGTATTCACTTTGTAAAGTTAGTGGGTAAAAATTGACACATATTCTATTTTGCCCTTAAAAATATATTTCATTTTGAAAAGTTAATAAGTAAAAGTGTAATGATGATGCCTACATAGAAGGTAAGTAAGGAAAGTAATACTGTATGTGTTGACTTCTAAAAATGCATGATTGTCAAATTGAGATATTTAAAACAGGATTGCTACATACACATAAAACTAACCCAGAAAGTACACAGAATTCGAAAATGAGTGGCTTAGATTCACTTGGAATGAATCCGAGCCACTCATTTTTGAATTCCGAGTACTTTCTGGGTAAGTTTTCTTGGTACCTATCATTTTCCTATTTAAAATGGGACGGAGAGAGTACTAAAATGAAAAGGAAAATGCTACTCCAAGATATTGAGTTGTGAATAAGGAAGGTAAATGACAAAAGAAAAAGAAGTTTTCGATGTGTTAAAGTGCTTTGAAAAATGTTAAAAGTGTATCGGAAATTATATTTTTTATTCTCTTCCTCCTTTATTTACAACCCAATAGGTTGTTGTATTAACATTTCCCCTTTTTTGGGCCTTTTTTTGTTTGCATGTATTGCGTTTTCTCAGTCACAAATTGGCTAAAACACCATTGTTTTAAGGACTTAATTGAATAATGTAAGGAGAATTGATTTTCGAACTCCCATTTGTTTTTTCATCTACACTCCTATTTTGTTTTTATTCAGGTGAATTTCATGTGTGAAAAAATAATTAATAAAAATGGTAAATGGTAAATTTAGTGAATGAAAACAAAAAAAGGTATTGATGGTAAAAACATAGAGTGCAAAAATACTACCCGTAAAAACAAAAAAAGGTATTGTGGGTGTTTTTGGTTGGGTTTTGTATGGGGTTTTGGTTTTGGGGCGTGTTTTCTTGCTCGGAATTTTGGTTGGTTCCTTGCCAGCATCAGGTTTTTGGTTGGTTTTTTTCCTTCTTGGGTCCTAGCGGCATAGGATTATCGGTTGTGGTTTCATTCTTTGAAAGTTTTCTCCACCTCCGCTTTGATGCCTGCTCGGGATCCCTTTAATCTTTGTAATTTGTTTTCAAAGATTAATAAATTTTTGCCTTTCAAAAAAAAAAATACTACCCATAAAGTAATATCAACGAGGGTTGATCCAATGGTTTAAACTTTAAACTCAAGGCTAGACAAGGCCACAATTCAAGTCTCCATAGCCTACTTGATGAGATTTTACTTTTAGTCCCAACATAGGTGCGATATAGTCTCATCAGAACCGGCTTAGAGGGTAATCTGATGAACCTTGGGATTTAGGCCCTCAAAAAAATCAAAATTTTAGGGCCCCCCCAATTATTTAGGAACCTTATATATATATATACACTAGACTTGTTTAAACTCACCATACAGAAAATGGAATTTAGGGCCCAATTTTTGTATGCGAAATATAGGGTAGGCCTCGTTTAATAAGTTCGATTTAGGCCTCCGAAATCTATGAGCCAGCTCTGAGTCCCATACAGACACTAGTGTGGTGTGACCGAGGTAATATTTTTGAGTGGAGGTGATGAGATATCATACTTGCACCTTCATTTTAGGCTTTAAGCACAAAAAATAAATAAATTAGTTCGTTCACAAAACTGATTTATTATAAAAACTAACTTATTATGCTTTATGAGATAAGTCATTCTCTTACCATACATCAACTCAAAAAATCAACTTAAATCAATTCCAGATTTGCAGTTTCTGGAAAAACAAAAAATCAACCAAATTTTGACCCATTTTGATTTGCAGTTGATTAATATTACAATACATAAACTCCTGAAAAGTTACCATATCCTTTTTTTTGGTGCATCGGAAAATCAAAACATTAAAACGAACCGGAAAAACGAACCGGAAAAGTTACCATATCCACTGATCAATTTTGGCTGGAGATATCAAGACAAAAATATGTAAATAAATGACGTATTGTACTCGTATTAGAATATTGCTGCAACGATTAGGGAGCTCACATCGTGCCTCGTGCATCACATTTTTTTTCTAACCAGCTTTTTTAATGCTGATTATTTTTTTCAAAGGCTGAATTTCCACCAGAATATTTACAGTATTTTAGCAGTATTTCTTATATTTTTTGACAAGTGATTATTCTCATATACATCACAAAAATATCATTTAACATATCACTTTTAATTACAGTGTAAATACTATATTTTTAATGAAAACTAGACTAATGGTGAGTTCTCACTATAATATTTTTGATATTTTCTCACAAGTTATTCTCTTTACATACATACACATTAACTCATTTAACGACTTATAATTCAAAAATACCAAAAATAAGTAGTTACAGATGGATCATTGGGAAGCCGAGCTCATGACAAGGTTTATGACATTGATCACACAGGATAATACTCACTGAGATTCATCATTGTATGCCAAAAAGTCGCCAAGGAATGGTCAAATAATCGGTAAAAGATCGCCTACCCAGGATCTAGTTATAACGCCCCTCTGTTACATTACACTGGGCACACTCTGGTTTCCCCATCTACTCTTCATTGGCCTGAACCCTGAAAACATTTTCTACCTCACCACTGTCCTACACACACAACTAGAGAGAGAGAGAGAGAGAGGATCTAATGGAGTACGAGCGGATTCACAAAGTTCAGGTAATGATCATTGACCAATCTCCTGCTTCTGCAAGAAAAATTGAAGCCAATTGGAGCTATTTATCTGAATGCTTTCATTCTAATCATTTGTTTGCTGTGAACATTGTAGCGTTTCTGTTGTTTTCTGAAATGGGTTTGTGAAGAAATATTGAAGTGAGTGAAAATCTTGAAGAGTTTCACACAGCTTGATCTGGGTTTCCTTTTTTTTTTTTTTTTCTGTTTTTTTGGTTTTCGGTTTTGAACTAATTTAACAGAACCCATTTGGGTGCTTGAATAAATTCCCAAGTGGAGGATTTTTTTTTTCTTAATGGGTTTTTCTCTTCTGATATGAATTTGTAACAAAGTTGAAAGCTTTTTTGCATTTCTCACAAGGTTGGTTTCTTCCTATTGTTTTAGCTCTAATTTTTCTCAATAGGTTAAGAGAACTTATTGGGGATCTTTTTTATGAAAGTCATTAATGGGGGCATGGGGCTCAAAAGATTAGTGGGTTTTTTTTTGTTTCTGTTATAAAGTTGAATACTTTTTAAGCATTTTCACTTGGGCTGGTACTTCCAAATGTTCAATTAGCTCTAATTGTTTTCAATTAAAGTAAGACAACTAATTAATTAGGTGTTTATTAAAAGTTTGCATTTGGGATTCATAAATTGGTGGGTTTTGGTCTGTCCAAATGAATATCTAATTCTAATCAAGTTGGAAACTTTTTTCATTTTCGCTTGTACTACTAATGATCTCAATTAGCTCTAATTATATTTTTTTCTTGATTTGCTTGACCAATGTAGACCGGTATAATTTCTCCAAGTAAATTGAGGATGAAGCTAATGGGGCATAACAGTCAGAAAAAGAAAGAAGGATCAAACTCTTCAAGAACATCTCCTTCCAAGCTTGAGGATTCTGAGTTTGTCAAGAACAGTTTGTTAGACGCCAAGAGTGGAGACTTTGATGAGGAAGGTAAGGAACTGTGTTCTATCTAGATTTTGACAGTTTATCAATTTTCTTTGCACTGTTTCCAATAGTGAAGTGGCAATAAATGAACTGAAACTGGTTTACCTTTTAATGTTTATGAGTTATTCCCACTAAATGGTTTTGTCTCCAAGATAACATGCTTTGCATAGTTTTCTATGGTTATGACCGCCAATTGCATCGGGCTGAGTTTCCATTACGGTATTTTCGGTATTTTTGGTACCTTTGGACTACAAGTTGTCAAATCAGTTGATGTATATGGGAAGAATGATATGTTGATTTGACAACCTGTAGTCCACGCCGTAGCTTGCTGGTTTTTCCATCATCCCCAACAAATCTAATGAAACCTGGCAAAAAAGAAGTGAACACTGATTCGACAACTAGTAGTCCAAAAAGTACCAAAAGTACTGAAAATACTGGAGTGGAATAGCCTCAGTTGAGTTGTTTCAGTAAGATAATCTCCAAGTTTCCCAAAACCTCAGTTGTTCATTTGTTGTTTCAGAATCAGTTTTTGTTTTCTTGAAACTATCTTTGAAAAGGCAATCACTTTCATTGCTTACATCTTTATCTGCTTTTGTCCGAAAGTCAATTTCGAGTATTCGGAAGCATCTCAAAAATGGATTTGTCTTAATAAAATTCCTTGCAAACAAGTTTTGAATCCCGTCAACCTGGAATTGTCTTTAATTGCTTTGTGCAGCCCTGTCTTGTGGATGGAAATTCAAGCATTCCTAAATGGAGGGAAGCAAAATGACAATGTGAGAAGATTGAAAAGACTTGAACCCAGAATCTCCTAGGAACCAAACCTCTGATACCATAAACATTTGACTGAGCCTATAATACCCAGATATCTGATAGTTTCCACTTTAATTTCAAGTTATTTGACAGCATACAAAACTTTTGTGTTGATTTTTGGGTTCATCCATTCAATTGCAGTTTCCAGTTTAGAAGTTTCATCAGTTAAATTATCAAGCAACACGACATCAGATGCTGGACAATCTGATCAGAGTAGTTTCCAGCCAAAAGAAAATACTAAACTGCAGCAATTTTCAAAGAGCGATAGCGGTAATTCGAGTTCAGTTCACCCAGTGAGGTCACTAGAAGAGGAAAGTCTTGATTACGATAGCAATGCTAGTTCATCTAGCTTTGAGTTTCACAAAGGAGAAAGGTCGCTGCAAAATCCCTTGAGCAGATCACTTTCGCGAAATATGCCGTCCAAGTGGAACGATGCGGAGAAATGGATTATGAGCAAGCAAAATGTGCAAAACAGTTATTCCAAGAAATCGCATATGCAAAGCCAAGTGAACAGGTTACCGATGTCAAATACAGTTAGGGTTGCACCGGAGTCTTATGATCAGAAGATGGCGGTTAAGAGGGTTGATTTCTGTCAACCGACGTCTCAATTTGGCATGGAGAAGTTCTCTTTTGTGCCCTCTGCCACTCAACCTATTCATGGTCAAGCCAGTGGGGCAAATGTGGGGATTGATCTCTGTCCCGAAAGCAAGGATTTGAAGGAAGTGGACAATCGGGATTCATCTTGTACCAAGAGTACTTCAACTGAAGATGCCACAGGTAAATTCATTGATTCCTATCATCTTAGTAGCTAAGCAAGTTGTGGAAACTTAAGCACTATGGACAAATAATGATTATTTTAGATGTGTAGGGATATTTATCCATCTGATTTCCATCTCACTATGGGACATTGAATACTCTTGTTCATACTCAAAGCCCGTTCTTGATTGTGCATCTATCCTACAAAATCTTCTTTTAATGTCTCCGCAAGGAGGGACTATTTGTGGCATGTAAATACGAAATGATGGTGTTTGTTGATGGCTGCGTTAAATTTTTACTTCATACTAAAGTGCAAGTCAATAGCCCCCATCAGGAGGAATGCATCAGAAGAAATTTGTGATAAAAGCTGTTATTGGAATTGCTTATGAAGCATCTGGTGGCTTCTTTTTTTTGTCAGTTAATTTTGTTGGTTATTGCACAATTTTTATTGTTGTTGGTTTTGTTGGTTATTGCACAATTCTTGGGTAGTAACATCAGTTGATGTCTCCTCAGCTATTTGTATTCTATCAATTTAGGTTATCTAAAATTGTGAGAAGCCCACATAATCTCATTAAAGAATTCACAGGTGTTCCTGGCATAAGATCAGTCTGTATGAGAGACATGGGAACAGAGATGACCCCTATTCCAAGTCAAGAGCCTTCGAGAACTGCCACCCCCGTAGGGTCCACAACGCCACTCCGCAGCCCAACTTCTTCAATCCCATCCACTCCTCGTAGAGGAGCACCAGCCTCCACCCCTACTGGGCACATCACTGACGACGAGTCACAAGACCCTACGAAGAAAAGCAAAATGGGATTGTCAGAGGAAGAACTAAAGCTCAAGACAAGGAGGGAGATAGTTGCCCTAGGTGTCCAACTAGGCAAAATGAATATCGCCGCTTGGGCAAGTAAAGATGAGAAGGAAAAGAATGGCCATGGGGATGAAATGGACGCTGCAATGAGAGAACAGATTGAGATTGAAAAACGTGCTGCTGCGTGGGAGGAAGCTGAGAAATCTAAACACACTGCAAGGTTTGTTCCCTTCTTCATGACTGAGTTTCTTTGTTATATTTGAAAAAGTGTTCTGATGATGGGAAAAGGCCTTTAGGTTCTGTTTCTTAATTTTTGTATTTCCTACTTTTGTAATGGAGATGTTTGATGTTGGGTTGTGAATAAATTTGCAGATATAAGCGTGAAGAGATCCAGATCCAAGCATGGGAGAGTCGGCAGAAAGCGAAACTTGAGGCAGAGATGAGGAGAATAGAGGTAATTGAGAGTTTGACTGTTATAGCCACATTAGAAGTACTTGCTACCATTTCTGGATCCTAGTTCAATGGATTTTTCTTTAATGATCGAATTGAGTTGGATTCAATGTGAATCCTTTCGTAAAATCTGGTGGCTTGAAGGATCTAAGATAAACTCAAACACATAGTTGGTATTGTTGTCATTTTGCAATTCTGTTCCATTTTCTGGATGACACTTTTTTTCGCGGCTGTTTTCAGGAATATATTCCACAAACAACTCACTTTTCAGGAATCACCCACAGATGTTTTCTGAGTGATTCTAAAAACTTTTTTTTTTGCACAGAAATGGAAATAGCATAAAGGCGATGAGTGTTTTTTCATGTTTCCACTTTTTGGTATATTAAAGACAAAACCGAAAATGGAAAAAATGAAAATGAAAAACAGTAAAGACCTGCATGGATTCCTTGTGTACTAGTTTCATTGTTCTAGTCTCTGAGGTTCACGGTAGTTCTAGCCATTTCTAAAGTTGGGTGATGGACCATCACATGAGTAATTTATAACTTCTAACATTAATTGACTATAACCCTTTCCAGGCCCAAGTTGAACAGATGAGAGCAAATGCTCAAGCAAAGATGGTGAAGAAGATAGCAATGGCACGACAAATATCAGAAGAAAAACGGGCTGCTGCTGAAGCCAGAAGAGATCAAAGTGCGAGGAAAACTGCGGCTCAGGCAGAATACATCCGCCATACGGGTCGAATTCCATCGGCCCCATTCATCTGTTGTGGTTGGTTGTCATAAAATCAATAAAAATAGAGAGAATGCAGAAAATGAAATTGCATCTCCATACAATTTCTTGGCTGACTTGGCCTCTTCTGTACTCTGTTATGGATTTCCTTGGAAAAGGAATGTCGTCCTCTATGTATTTACATAGTGGATGAGGCGCCCGTCTTATAGTTGCAAGTTTTTATTTCGGCTTCGCATGTTTTCTTACTACCGATTCTGCTGTAGAAAGATCAGAGTGTACATGAAATGAATCTGCAACCCACGGTTGTGGAACTGTTGAAAGAAAGACCATTTTGGAGCATAAATGTCTGCGTTCGGATCCTGTCATGTGAACTCTCTCATGTTACTCCTTTTAACAAATCAAAGGCTGAGATTACATTCTCATTAAACCGAGCCAAAACAAAGTCGTTTTTGGTCTGGAGAAAAAATCTTAGCCAGCAATGTTTAGTTTTCGAAATGCTGTCTAAATTAGAACAAAAAGAGAGATTAAACTTAAATAGAAAACAATAGAATAATTTGAATTCTTCCATTCACAACTCTCTCCCAGCACTCAAGGCAAGGAGCATAACGTTCGCAGAATACAAATATTTAGGCCCCGTTTGATAACCATATTAGCCCTTGGGATTCGATTACTAGTCACATGGGACTCATATTAAGGTTCAAGAAGATGCTACATGGATGATGGACTTGACCCAAATATTTTTGAACCAATTTCAGCAAGTCCAGAATAACTCCATTAGGATATCCTTTGATTTCTCTAGGATCTTGTCGAGTATCTTAAACAATAAGGATCTTAAGCAAAAAGGATGGCCTTGAGGCTGCCATTTTTACCACTAACCATAACCATGCAAAACCCAAAAAAAAAAAAGGCAACCAAAAGAAATTAACATTTTTTTAATGGTTGCTTTTCTGTATCCAAAGTCCAAACGACTATTTCTTGTATTAGATCTTTCTTTAAAGTCATTTAGCACTTGGCATCAAGATTAGGACAACAACTAGATTAAACGATTTTATTTCTTGGAAAATGATTATTTACAATCTATTTTTAAATAAATGCAGTACATTCTTTGTTTTTCAGTGCAATTTTTTTATTAAAAGATAGAAAATAGAGTGCATTCGTTAAAAAGATAGGCAACCAAATGTGATTCTGAATCAGCTCTTAGCAATCATGCAATGAAGGATTTGTGTACATTAACTAATCCCCAGATAATTAATTTGGCGCGATTTTGCGTGAAATTTTATTTTCCGTCTATTTATGTCATGTCATTTATATTAATATACCATAGGCAGGACGAGTCAAGAACCTCTCATTTGCCATTAAAAAAAAAAACCCTCTCATTTGATGATCTCTCGTGTGATGCAAAACGAGAATCATCAGGGTCCTGTTTCACGATCCATGCAAACCGCTCATGTGTGGGTCTCAGTTGTGTTTAATGTTCATGCCTAAAACCAAGTTTATCGGAGATCAATAAAAGCTTGGTCCAGCCATTACCAGTGGCGGTTCCAGGAATTTTGAACATGGTGTTTGAAAATTACCTTAACTCTACCACCTCTATTGACTAGCCATATATACAATTGTTTATATAATAGTTTGAATAATGAGACCAAATAGTACAAAAATACATAAGGTATATGTTAGAATTGCAGTTCTCAGCGAATTCTATTTTTTTTAGGCCAAACAAAATTAAACCGGCAAATAAACACATTAGTTTTTATTGTAGAAAATTGTTTGACAAATTGGTTCACACAGATTTTTTTTGACCTATACTCTTATTTTTTTAGAGTTGATTGTTCAATTGACTATTATGGGAAGCTATGGAGCCTCTTATGACTTTTAATTGGGTTCTATACAATGGATTAGTTTGTAGATTGATTTTTTGGGGCTAGTTGTTCAAACTTTTTTGGGTTAGGTGTTCAATATTTATGCGTACGGTGTTCAAATATTTTTAGCTTGGGTGTTCAAAAAGGACAAAGTTCAAATAAAACTACAAAAAGTTACATTTTGAACACCCCAGGATCAATGTAGAGCCGCCTATGCAGCCATACTTGTCTAAAAAATTAAACGGTTAGAGTCTGTCTGTCTATTCCTCTTGTGACAAATATGATTCGTTCAAATAGATACCAATGTCCAATAAACTTGATTTTTTGCATGAACGTTAGAAATACCGAGACTTACAAAATGAATTGTTCGGAATGGAGTCGTGACCAGTCCCGTTTTGCGTCACACGTGACGTGAGGGTGTAAACGAATTGAGCTGCTTGTGAGCAGCTCGTGACTCGGCTCGTTAAGGCTTGGCCAGGCTCGTTTGGTAAACTAGCTCTCGGTAAAGTTCGGCTAGGCTCGCAAAAACTCAGCTTATTTATATAGGTTCGGCTCGTTTAAGGAGTCTTGTTAAGTAAATTACCTTGATTTGGTTCGTTACTCAAGCTCAATTTTTGGCTCGTTTACTAAACGAGATAAGCTAAAGCTCTACAAAACTCGACTCGACTCATTTCGACCCCTAGTCACACGGGATTACGTTGATTTAGGCATGATAAGATTTGACCTGACTGGAGTGCCTGATCTTACGAGGGACAGGTACTTGATCTTTTCAAACCAAATCTAAGGTTTGTAATTCCTTTGGTCTTAAATCCTCTACTTCCTAGATTCAACACTGATAACTGTTTGGGCTGTTGGAATCTTGAGTTTTGTACCTGGAATTTATTCTAATCCGTCGTGTTCTTGTCTATTTCTTTTATCAAAACATCTACGCGTATGCAGACGTGCATACGTAAAACGCACGAACGGTGTATCTGCACCGTCCAAAAGCATTTTTGACGGTCTGGATTTTATTTACTCTTTTGACCGGTCAAAGAATAATCAAGATCTGAACCATTGATTTGTTGAAACGAACGGTGTAGATGTGTATGTACGCGTGCGTGCGTACGGATACTCGGGTTGTTCTTTTATTTGTGGTCAGAATTAGTGTAAATATGCAACAATTAGACTCCAAAATTAATCGAGACGCGTAAAAACTAGCCGACATCTGAATTATAAAAAATACTACATATGTTTTGCCTAAAAAAAAAATTGGACATGTCCCTCCCTCCATCTGTGCAAAAACGACAACCGACATATCACACATTCATGGAGTTGAGTTGTTACATCTCCATGTGAATATTTTCTACTTTCTGAAGCTATTGAAGTGTACAAGATGAAGAAAGAGACTGATCGCAACGTATAAAGCAGCAAAGGAATCACTCAGTCCACACACGTTAGCAATGCATGGCAACATGGTTTTGAGATCAAGGGGGAGATTGTTAGAAATTTTTACTAAAAGTCTTGCTTTTATGTAATGAATTATTTTTTATTGGTTAAATATTAATCAGTTTTATTCCCTTTTTGATGAGAATCTTTTATGGGCAATGTTTGCATGATATAATTGTATGTTGTGCATGTGTCTTTTATTCAACATAGTAGATGATCCAGTGTGTATAGTATAGCTTACACACAGAAGATTGGATCTTCGGTTCTTGTGAAATATAAGTTTTTTTGTTCACAATCTTAGATGGAATTTGACACACCATTAGTAGGATTGTAGTACAATGTTTTAGTAGGTTTGTCTTGACTACAGGGAATGGTTCTAGTTCCAACTCATTGTACTAGTACACTTTGTGTGTATTGGACGGGACCGCGTTAAGGTAATTATCTTAATACTAACATTATAAGACAATTAGAACCTTATAGTTATTATGAATGCTTATGCTCTTAATCCAGATATAATTAATAGATATATGCATTTAGTGTTGTTGACTTTGATTCATTATAAAGTGAGATCTTATTTTGGGTCAATAGTCTTGGTGAGTTGGGTCACGCCACTATATGCATGATATATATCGATATTAATTATTGTTGGAATCCACATCCCGTTAGGGATTGTTGATACCCCCTTGAGCAAACTTATAAGTTTCGGTTATGTCAAACCCTGCAGGTGGATATTTGTATCCGATATATCGAATAGGTTAAGTGGTTAGTCTCAAGGTGTTTTATAAGATGTTGATTAGTGGGAGATTGTTAGTAATCAACATCTAATCAATGGATATCTGTAATCTTAACGTGAGGAGATTAATAAGTATTTAATAACGTGGAGCTCGAAATATAAATTGAGGGAAAGAAGGGAGTGCAATTATAATTCTTTAGTGGTGTGAATTATAATTTGTGAAATAAGAATAGAATCCAGGTGGGATTAGGTTTTCTTATTTACACAAGGAGCCCAGATTTATTTCTCCTCAGGTCCCTGCTCTAGCCCTATAAATATATCGTTATGTTCTCTAGGTCTCACAACAGTCATTCAGAAAATTAGAAGAGAGGCTGTGAGAAAGAGAACAAGGAGACTATGTAGAAGTCCACGCTTGACTACGTAATCGAGGTATAAGGGAATATGGCAGAAGATTGTGAGGTACTGTCGAGCAGTGTTTGTTGGTGCAGTAATCGGCTCTGTCAAGTTCTAAAAATAAACAAGTCAACCAGCGTTCGTGTCTACGGATGAGAGGTAAACCCTAATTCCGCTTTGTAGGGTTTGTGTTGATTTTTGTTGTTTAATCTATACGCGTCATTACTGGGTTCTGGGATTCGTTTCCCAACAGAAGACAGTATCAAAAATATCTTTTTCTTTTTCAATTTTTTTTTTGTTTTAAATTCCAAAGTACCCAAAAAAAAAAAACCTATAGTATCTTTTTAAGTCCCGATTGTTTGTCCAGATTAAAATACTGCGTGGAATTATATACCCGACAACATATCACATACTTTATTAAATATTGTATGGCCGGGATTAATTGTCGGATATATAATCTCACAAAATATTGAAGTGTACAATTTATATATCTCTCGACTTTTTGTCGAGCCTTGGGCCTTCATAATTGTCCTGACTAGATACAAACAGGACAAGAACATTAACGAAAACCACATTAATATCGTTTCAATACCATGTTAGCAAACTGAGGTGTCGTTCGTTAACGAGTCCAACAAAAGAAACGTGAGATTGTTGAAACATGAAACCCATGCTACCCTTAAAATTGGTACTCATTGGTGCTGATTGGTGCCTTTCCTTGTCAGCACTCCATCCCTCTGAATTCCAAAGAGTCACATCAGTATTCCCACATGTGAACACACATCCAAAACACAACCAACCCATCCTTTGTACATCATGAGCCACTCCCCTCCACAAGCAAAAGAAGACCCACCCCCTGACCTTCGTCCATTGGATGATGCATATTTTTTTCCCTGGTTCTACAGTCAAGACTGTTTGAACTAACTTACGAGCACCTCAACTAATTCCCTCTCCGATCTGATCAAAGGCAGGCATCCACATAGAACTATGAAATTCACAATAACTTACTTTCTTGAAGTTAGTGGCGAATCCAAGAGTTCAAAAGCGTAGAGTTATTTATAAATATTAAATACTTTTACCAGCCATAAATCAAAGAAAAACATCACAATAATGGCGACTAAAAATCTTGTTCTATCAAAAATCACATTTAAAACTCAATCTAACAAAGACAAATCAAACTCTCTTTATCAAAACAACAAAACGAGTGACTATGATTCAAATAAGCCACAAAAAGAAGCAACTTTTATAAACTTTGAGAGTTATCTAATGATGTCACCACTAACTTTAGGGAGTTCATTGAGAATTTTTTTAAAAAAAATTAATATAAATAGTAGTTTTTTCCTCTCCCGTGGGGTCGGCTGACCCCACTCTCCCAACACTGTCATCGCCTGTGCTTGAAGCCAAATCCCAAGAATCAAACCCTAATCAATTGTGTAAAAAGCAAATGCACCAACCAACCGGACTAACACTTGGAGGCTGGTAGGATGCATATTTATCATCAACCACCAAATGAAAAATGTGCACACATTGTAGGGCAAGCCCAAAAAGTTAAGGCAGAAGAAGGGGATACATGGCAATAACATGTAAACTTACACCAATAAAGCATGGACTCTACTATTAAGCTGCATGTGAACAACTCACAAAAAGAAGGAAGTAATTTTGCATTTCATTTTTCAGAGTACTTTTCACACAGCAACCCAATGCCCAGAAAAAGAGGGTTGTGGGAACACTCACTGCGGTAAAAACTCTCCACACTTGCTCTTAGTAATTTACGTTTTATCAAGTTCAAAATTGTGCAAACAAAATCCACTTAATCGAGTCAAAATCAAACATCTGCTAGTGATATGCTAAATAATCCTGAAAACTTCAGTTCATTGTTTACATATATAACAGAATAAAATAGCAGCACTTGTCTCTAAGAATATCAGTCTCCTACTAAAACAGGTACCATTGGATTCCTCGAGCATAGAAGAGAATGATGATTTCGTATCTTACTTACAACGTGGCTAATAGATAATCATTCAGCTAGAATTAGGCGATCCTTCCACTCCATTATATAGGATAGGAAGATATGCTAACCTTACAGGAGACGGGGACAGTGTCTTAACCACTAGTTAATGGTTTCAATAATCAAGAGACCCTAAAGATGCGATCCCATTCCTCAAGTTTCTCGAGCCCTGTCTGCTCCCATAGTCATCACAGTTGCTATTAGAGAGCCTCTGTATTGGGACCGAGTTCAGAAGCTCTAGACCCTGTTTGCCCATTTCTTGCACTTCTTGAGGAGAGAGAATCTTGATGCACCACACACTGCTTACGAATTCCCTGGCAAGTGAAGTAAAGTGTAAAATACATAATACACATGTGGACCCAAAAAAAAGAACATGATAATAAATGGTCAAATCCCATGTCCCACAATATAAAAATAGTTACCAAGGAACAAATTTTGTTTTCTTTCATCGAATCGGCTGAAATGTAAATGTTTCCTAGAAGACCCAAATATTGATAAAGATAAATTTAAAAACCGAACAATAACGGAGTCCCGAAATCTAATCTTTCAATGACACATGTTGAAATGCACCGAATTATGTAGAAATTTTACAAAACAAACTGAAACATTGAGTTGTTCCTACACCAATAATAAAAAACCAAGAATCACAATTCATTCTTTAGGCATTTCGATTCGATTATATTCGGAATCATTTTCAAATGTTACAGAAACGTTTTCGATATCCTAGCTAACCGAAACCACATACAGAAACGAAATTTGATCTTTGACAGTTAATACGAATACAGACCATCTCATTTAAACCTGTTTCTACATGATTGTTGCTTTTAGTTTATAAACTGCCAGAAATCACTAAGACCGGATAACTTAAATCATCTAATCATAAAAGATCTGGCAATGAATGTGCTAATTAACCGAAACCACAAACTTGGAAATAATATGCAAAAACAACAAGTTAAATAAAAGAATGAAGAGTTTGAAACTCACTGCCAGGGGTCATCGCCAAGGAGAAGAACGTCATTCTCCCGGTCAACAAATACAAGCTGCCAGCCTGATCTCAGAGGGTCCTCCAACTGTCCTTCAAGGCCAAACAAACGAGCAAGCTCACTGCGCAACTCTTGGTAGCTGCTGAAATTGGAGATGTCGAGTGATCTGCCGAAGGACCCTGACTTGTAAACCTGTCATTGACAACCCACATCTGAATACTTGTAGACAAGGATATTTGAGTAATAGTAATGGATAAAAGCAATCCCAATATTCGTTTCTTTGTTCTGAAGTGGATAACTGTATAACAGAAATAGGGCGAAAAAGATTTGGCAAACATAATATGCAAGAAAACAAAGAAGATAAGTGACCTTAACAAAGGTTCCAGTTGGTGGGTTTTCTTGACTCAGATTTCCAGGAGACCGTAGGAAACCCGTTTCATCAATGCAACTGGAAGGTGTCAATACTGGATTAATTGAAAAATCTGTACCCGTAGTCCCTGTATTACTCAAATAATTATTGGAAGAACCAAAGTGCACATTCGTTGAGTCACTATCACTACCAACTCCCCGAATGCCTGATATTCCATTCTGCATTAGAAGAGACGGGGAATCTATATTCACCCCGAACAGAAGATGGTTCTGATGATCGCTGCTTCCTTCTTGATCAATGGAGCACTCTCTACCAGGAAATGGGGGCAAGGAGACAGCATTTTGAGAGGTGTTTGTACGATGTGGTCCCAACTGTTCCACCTGAGGAAGAATACATTGCGATGCTGCAGAGGATAGAAGGTGATCAACAGCAGTTCGCTTTGGTGGCCACCCAGAAGAAGATAAAAGTGCATCACTATTTCTTGGCAAGTTGAACAGGTGGGATGGTTCTTCCTGGGTAAATGAACCCATAATGCTATGGAGAGGAGAAACAATCCCATTGGTGATAGCGTTCCCATTTGAGTCAGAAAAGCTCTGTTGTTGGCACATGGAAGAGATAGCTTGCAGTGATGGTGAATGCGCTTGAGAGTTTGAAGCAAAATGGGAAAGGGCAGAAACGGCATTTGAAACTTGCTGCTGTTGCTGTTGTTGTGACAGAGGTGACTGTTGTTGATTACTGAACGTGTTCTGGTGCTGCAATTGTTGCTGAAGAAGATGAGACTGAGACTGGGATTGAGACTGCTGTAACATCTGGGGCTGAATTAGACCAGGTGGCATAACAGGGCTAGTTTGGGCATTTTGGAATTGAAGAACAGATGGAAGTGTCTGTTTGGAAGGATCGGAAGCCCTCATCTCCTGAAGAGCAGCAGCGGCCATAGCTTGGTACATGTGATTTTGCATACCAAGCATGGAGGCATCAATCCTAGGTTGCATCCATGGTGTAACCCCTATGCCCTGAAAGTTGAGAGATTGGAGACTGCGATCTCCATTATCACCATGGAGCCACATGAGCGGCGAATTAATTCCCAGATCATCCTCTTTCATCCCTAGGTTTAGAAACAAGATACGGATTTTAAAAAACGAATAACAATGTAAATTTCATCTTGAGGCCTAATTGCAACAGACGAGCCTTAGTTAAAGTGAGATTCTATCTACACTTTCTATTTTTGGAATTGATTCGGATTAATTGTAAAAACACATGTAATGAGGGAAGATGAGATTTGGTTCATTTGCCTAATTTCACCAATTAAAAAATTCTTACTTTTTGAGAGGCTACCTTGTTTCTAATACTCCTGATTTCTAATTCGAGAATATTAACTTCAAAAAAAGATTATCTGCAAAAGTGATTATTATTCCAATTACATCCTATGTCACTAAATAAAAACCCCATTAGGTTGGAGGGAAGAAGGTTGTGTTCGGGATAAAATGTCCAGATGTACTGCATTTCGAACTGCTAAATCATTTTGTAATTTAGTAGACCAGTATACCGTTGAAAGAAGGTAATCCAGGAGGCCATGGTCGCTTGAGTCTGAGCGGAAATGCGGATGGATACATGGGGAATGTTGTCAAAGGTTCAATTTCCCACAGAGATACTCTAGGCTGCCTTTCCCCAGCTGTAGACTCATCCCAACCAACCTGCACTCAACAAAGTTAAAGTCCATTACATCAGGTCTCATTCATCTAATAAGCGCACCAGAGCGGCGGTCATTTGCCGAACAAGGTGTTAGGAGTTTTATTAGAATCATTGTAAACCTATAGAACAAACCTTCACTGAGCGCCAATGCGAATTTGGCCACCGGGCAGGATCCATATCACTGATGCCAGTTATGGTGCCCATATAGCTGAACATAAAACAAAAGACAATGCTAGATTTAAAAAATCCACAACGTCAGAATAAGAATTAGTCATGATAACAAGAACCATAGAAAACGCACTATTAGACTCATTACAGAACACCCAAACAAAATTAATGCCAAATTCAACTACGATTCTACCATGCAAATCTATTGAGTTCAAGGGCAAATATATGGTTTATTGATAGGCATTATTGTGCAAATCCCATCAACACAAAAACGCATTACCAAAAATCAATCACATTCCAAATGAACTCTACGTTGAAGAAACCATTACAGCCTTCAACAAGAATGTTGTATCAAATAGTTTATTTTCAATTTAAGATGCAAAGAAAATAACAACAAAGATCTGTTCCGCTAACTTTAAAAAATTATAAGCCGAGGACATGGTAGCTGGCTAAAACTGCATAACTGAGTGAATATTTGCCCAACAGAGGTCCAGACAAACTCTTGATAATTACTTTCCAATTGAAACCCAAACAACATATGCCAACAATAATAACAGCAAGTGCCTCAAGACCTACCGACGGACACTCGATTCTTCAGTTTCAAACAGCATTCGGAAGCGCATGCCAACAGAAACTCGAGTGTGATAAACTGCTTTAAAGTATTTGGCTAGAGGTATGACAAATTCTGTTGGGCTAGCCCTGCATTTAAGGTAGCAGATTTGCAAATTATAATAAGTAATAGTATGGAAAGAAAATTTATGTCAACCCTAGCAAAGAAACATACCTAGGGTTATAAAATATGGTGAAACGGCTATTAGTTGCCGCGGCATGAGCTGCCGCAGCAAGAAGCCCCAAGTGCATGCTGTCACTTGACAAAACTGAAGAAGGCATCACAGTTTGGGGCCGATTAGCACGCCTTATACCAAGAAACAATTGGTTCTTCTCATTCCTGATAGAATAAATCACAATTCAGTTAACATGCTACCAAACAACATAAGGTTTACAGATGAATATATTATTACAATACCTCAAATCCAAGATAAGAGAAACAACAAGACAAAATGTAATATTCAGGAGTCTAGTAAAAAAAAGCCTCAATCTCATCACCAATCATTGTGCAGACATTATTTTACCCGCACAAATAGGTTACAATCATTTAACTAGTATATCAGTTTTGGTGGGAATGCTCAGCAACAAAACACATAAACAAGAAACAGTTTATAGGTACATTCCTAACAGCACGAGGAAGACAATTAAAGGGAAGATCAATACAGAGTAACTAACGGCTGCCTACCATATGAAAAGGACTGAATCACCGGCAACAAGTCTTTTTGCACTGACAAACACACTCCAACCAGTAGTAAGAAGATGCCTCTTTGGCTGGCCTGCAATAACAAGAGAACACAAACATACGAAGAATCACGTCTCAAGTTTCCAATAATCATTTTTCGGGATGGTGATAATCAGACGTGAAAACCTAGCATCATTTGAAATTTTATAATGCTCCAAAATGAGTTTATTCGCAAGAACCTCATAATCCTAAGAAAGAAGGTTTTGTTAGCTATGGGCCTAGCAAAAGAAAAAAAAGGAATAGGATTCTCAAGGATCGCCACCCTTCAAAATTTCCTCGTGCACAACTCCCAAGGTCAAAATTTGATTTTCAGGCTCAAACTCCACGAATCAGAATCTAACTCTGCAGTACAGATTTTTATCAATGAAGCAAATTCAAAGTTGGCAACCAGATTTAGGCAATCATTTGATCTGAACAGAATTCTGGGCAAAGGCTAAGGTAAAATCTGATTTACAGCCCCATCCTCCACGAACAGAATCACTCTTTACCATCGGAAATTGGAAAATGAAAGGTATGGGAAAAAGTAAAGTAGAACTCACCACGGAATATATGCCTAAATTTCCACTCATTATCATGCAAATCCCTTGCTATTAACTCTTGAGCCGGAGGTTGCTGAGAGAAGTCCTGTAATTCAAAGTACGCTGTTAATGATATCCAGTACCCAAATGGAGTCATTTCGTATAACTGCCCACTTTATTTCATAGCAGCCATAAGGATTTTACCAATGGAGGGAACACTTTTTCAGCAGCACGGCGAGGAACTGAAAATCCTCCATGAGTACTAGTGTCACTAGCTGTCAATGTCTTGCAAAAATAATTTGTCGGCTGCTTGCTGGGGGCACCTAAATCTGCCGGAAGGAATGAGGCATCCTTTTGCTCTTGCTACAAAAAGATGTAAAAATCAGGAAAAACAGAAAAAACAAAACAAACAGAGAATATTCAAATAGATCATAAGAATAGCAAAACACTACATTCTGCAGACTACCACACCTGGCTCAGTGGCTGCAATGTCATCTGAGCATAGACCTCATCCGTCTCCCCATCTGCCTGTTGTTAACAAGTTCTAATTAAGTAGAGACCAGAAAGTAAAGATGAGAACCAGACAACAGAATTAAATATTCTTACATGCATTGTCACATTGTGAAGCTGGCAGATAAGTTGTGGAGGTAAGCTTGAGTAGTTGGGTATATGGGCATCCACTTCCTTGTGGGTTGATGCAGCAACCTACGTAGGCCAACAGTTTAAAATGATTCAGTTTACTTAATACCATAATGACGCCATTTTACACACAAGGAAACAGTTACAAAACTACAAACAGGCATTTGGACATATGTTATAACAGTTCAAAATATCAACATACAGTAATCACAAATAAAGAAAATACAGGTCAGAAATCTCTTGGAGAGGGCTAGTGACTTTTTTCATTTTTCTGAGATAAGAGGGCTAGTGACTTGAACTGCCTAAATATGCATGTAAAACACAACCAAAATACATGTACCAAACTTAGCCAGTAAATCATCAAACAGTTAAGCTGCCTAATCAGGCTAATCATATGATTTGAGGCGAATCGAATACTACAGCCCTGTTTCTTAGCAACGATATGCTTGGATATTGCACTCCAAACAGATAAAGGAACCTTATGGAAGGTAATCATTACGCGAACACAAAGCAAAGTTTCACAATCCAGCCAAAAAGAAACAAAAAATGTCCTCAGCCAGTTAAGCGTGAGTAAACACATTGGCTGATATGAGATCTGACCTCAAAATCTGAAGCTAAGATACATACTATAAGCCTATAACCAATCTAGGGAGTTATGCCCTGTTGTTACCTCCAAGGCCCCGGATTTGGTCGAGGTGTGTGCAAGCTGGCCCGGGCATCCGGTTATCAAAAAAAAATAAAAAAATCTAGGGAGACTGACCTGCTCACTGTGACCCTGAGGGAAATAAACCACACGGCTTCCAACAGCAGGAAGGGAAACAAGAGGACCCGCACATGCGTGCCAAAGTTCAGAATTCAGACATCTCTTCTCCCCTGCAGATTAAATTCCACATGAACGTAAATTTTCAAGAAGGAGAACATATCCTTTACGGAATAACGTGGAACACAAAATATGCACATGTACCATCTCAGGATGTTTTGAGTAATGAAATGAATTGTCCCCAATATGGGATACCCAACTTTTATGAAGCCAAGGAAATTGTCACAGAAATTGTCACACCATTACTAACCCCAAACATATATGACATTATGACCTCACCAAAATGCAAGAACACAAAAAAGACAAAAACAAGGAAATGGAGTCGGATTAACGGCAATTCAGTTCCATGAGAGCATCTCCACTCCTTACCCAAATTTTTACTCAAATTTGAGCAAAAATTTGGGCAAAAACTTGATTTGGTATGGCTCCCTTCCAACCCTTAGAGCATCTCCACTCCTTAACCCAAATTTTTAGTATGACTCCTTCTAACTCTTACTCAAATTGTACGGTGGAGATTTAATCTACAACATTGAATGGCAAAAGGGTAAATAAAAGACCAAAAAAAGAGCCGTGAAAATTTGGTTCTGGATTTGGTGATGAGCAAATTTGGTGAAACATTTGAGTAAAACCAAATTTGGTGAAGGAGTGGAGTGGAATTTTTGGTGGTTTTTACTCAAATTTGAGTTTGGTGAAAGATTTGATGAAGGAGTGGAGATGCTTCCTCAAATTGTACGGTGGAGATTTAATCCACATCATTGAATGGCAAAAGCGTAAATATCAACAAAAGAGCCTTGGAAATTTGGTTCACATCAGATTTGGTGAAATATTTGAGTAAAACTTAAATTTGGTATAGGTTTGGATAAGGAGTGGAGGAGGGTTTTGGATGATTTTTACACAAATATGAGTTTTGAGTCTAAAATTTGAGTAAGGAGTGAAAGATGCTTTGAATAATAGACAAAATCTTACCTAAAAACCAGAGTAGCCCCAGAAGCTACTACAATGATGTCTTGCAGCTAAAAGCCTAAACTAAACCCTAATAGAACTTCGTACCAGGAAATAGGGGTAGGGGGAAAAAGGAACTAAGTGTTAACAAAAATGAAAGCACCAAGAGGAATATACCAGGAAAAACAAATCATACCTTCAGCCGACTGCTGTGTGAAACCAGCGGAAGAGAGCCTCATTTGTGCAGATTCAACAATGGCTTATAACCCCAAAACACTTTTAACACAATAATTCAAGGAACTGGAAAAAGGATTCTTGCACTTCCTTCCCACCCAAAAACACCATATTATAACCTTTCACTTTACCCCAGCAAAAACCCCTCCAAATCTTGAATGTACTCCTAAACCAGTCCCCCCTACAACTTTCAATGTTTAGGAAGAAACTATCAAGAAACCCCCCTCTGATCACTTCAACCAAAACCAGTTCCACTAACAAACACAATTGACTTCACCCTCATCCGCACTTGATGTTCTCAACCCAAACCCCAAATACGCCAATCAAAAATCGTAAAAATCAAGCCTTTAACCCAATTAACCACTTCATACAAAATCCCAAACTGGCAAATCTGTGTAGCTCGGGAGTTTCAGAACGCTTCACTTCAAACCCAAAATAGAACAACCAATAAAGAGCAAAGAATCTTGAACTCAACAGATCTCAGCTCAACCAAACCAAATTCAGAAGCAACAGCAAGAAAAATCCCCAATTTTTTAGCTCAACCAGCACCAAAAACTAACTTTGAGCAGAAACCCTAGAAAACCCAGATCCCCAAAAGCGAATTTCACATTCAGGTCAAGTGTATTTAGAGCTGGATCACACAGCCACACAGCCACACAGTAAAACTTCATACAAAGCCAAGATTCACACAATCTGTTGCTACATACACAACACAAACATACATATACACAGTATCTGTCTGTATCTCAAATGTAATAAGGGGGGAGGATTGAGGTGGAAACCTGAGGTTAAACTACAGTTTGAGGTAATTGAAGTGAGAATGAGATAGAGAGGGGTACTAGTACTGATGAATGATGATGATGATGATACTGGACTGGCTCCCACCTTTCTCTCTCTTCTGCTTGTGCTTTGCTTTTTTACTGGATTGGCTCCTTCTTTCTCTCTCTCTTGTGAGTTTCTCTCTCCTCGGATCCAATCAATCTACACTACGGCTTTTATGGCACGAAATATAAATTTAAAGAATGAATATAGATGGAGAGAGAGAGAGAGAGAGAGAGAGAAAGCGTGTTAGATTTTTGGAGTGAGAATTTAGGAGAGAGACTGTTGTAGGACTTTATCTGACTGTTTCGGGCTTTTTTTTTTGCGGAAATAAGTTGAGTCTCCGGTTTCTGGTTATTTGCTAGTTTACCCTTACCTGGTCTTTAAGGAGAATGATAAATTACACTTTGTTCCCTTCAACTATAACCTAGTTCACTTCAGAAGAAAAATGGAAGTATAATTCCCATTTGATAAAAATTGTTCAATTCAACAGTTGAAAGCCATTTGCTAAAAAAGATTTTAGCCCTCACAAGAATCTTCGATTTTAAGGAATATTCTTCCTCATCTCCTAAACCAAATATTGATTTTAGCAGATTTTATTAAATGAGAAACTTACTACCAAGTAATCATTCTCACCCTTTAAACAAAATTGTTGCATCCTATTACTACCAAGTAATCCTTCTCACCCTCTAATCTTCTAATTTCTACCGATTTAAACCTTCTATTTTAATATTCAATTGGATAGACAACCGACGTGAGGTGTGTAAGTGGAGTGTGACTGTACTGTGAAACAGTTTAGAACTATACCATCAGGTCTTGCAACTATTGATTTTGTGAGTTCCAGATATAGTGCCATTGTAGATTTTAATGTGCCCACATGTAGTTAGACCATGGGTTCTTGTGGTCGTCGGTTGTGTTGTACATGTGTCTTGTACATTAATTAGTTAGAATTGTTGGTCCGTTGCACAATTCTTCGTAAGATCTTCCACCCTATTGGTTTTAGGCTTTTGTTTAATGTCTTTATGTGTCGTAAAGGAATCATAGACGGAAGAGAGGGAACGAATAGAGGAGTTCCAGCTACTCAGATTTGATATGTGTTTGCTATGCAAATAGGGCGTTTTGAATCAGTTGACTACATACGTAAAAGTTAACTTTATTTTATAATCTCTTAAATTAAACTTGAACGCTAAACTACTCAACACTGTCAGTTTATATTATTAGAAATTTAAACCATTTGATTTCAACTCGTATTTTGCATAAATAATGTAGTACAATCTAGTGTGATCGGCTCGAACGATAGCAAACAAAAACTTGAATAATACATTACCTCCAATGACCGAAGTCGTTTACAACCACAATTTTGCACTTAAATAGTCAATCTTGGTTATGTTATATTTGCTGACACACTTGATTTACAAATTCTTTTTTCTTTTCTTTCACACACCTCAATTAAATCCCTCGTCTTAGTTCTTACAGGAGTAGTATCTTACTCTCCCTAAAACCCAACAAAGCAGTAAACGTTACTTCATTTCTTCCTGTCCATTTTCCTGTAGTGCCCCTTTCGTTTCTCCTACGCTTCATTTTCTCACTAAAATTTGGAAAACTGCTACGTCCACCACCGGACACTTTGACTTGAGCATATCAATTAATTCCTGAAAACCATGGAAAGCAACAGTCGGCAACCAATGTGCTTTCACCTTTTACAATGGCGACAGAATTTCCTATTTTTAAACCAAACAAAAGGGAATTTACTTTTTTACACCAATGAAAAGGAAATTTTTGAAAAAAGGGCACTTCTGATGAGGGGCTCTGATGCATGGATGAAGTGTTGGCCCTAAAATTAGGAAAAAGGTTGATCACACTGTTCCACATGTGATAGCTCCTTTTCGGAGCTCTTGTAAATCTAGCTAGTAGCTATTAAATGGGTTAATTTCACTTTTTAAAAACTGGGCGTCTGTTGGAAATAATTTCGAATTACAGTAATTATGTTAGACATTCTGTTGGAAATAATTTATAATTAGTAATTTTGTTAGACATACTGTTTACACAGATTCATGTATTAGGTACATGAGGAGTCAAAGCGTGTTCGATTTATATTGGAGATACATGCGTTTATTATGTATCTTAGTGTCTGTGTGTGCAGTGGCAGACGCATAAATGCCAATTTTGTTTAATTTGCAGGGACTACTCTTCAGTAATATTACAAAAAAATCTAAAAGTACACTAAAAATATGAAGAAAATTGGGGGGAGTGCAGGGGCCAAACACCCCCTCGCCTCCCCCCTCTGTGTGTGGAGGTTCATGAATGTGGTTAGTAGAAGTCTACGTACAAGCACGTAGGAGCATTTCCAATCTTGGCTTCAAATGTGAGGATGTCAGATTATTTTGAAGACTTGTATGGCAATTTGATATATTGGATTTAACACATCAAAAATAATTATTCCAACCATTATGCCAAATTTCTTTTTATGGCATGTTTTTATTTTAGTAATTAAAGAAAACATTTGGCATTACATGGCAGTTTGACTTGAGAGAAGAAATGTCAGATGACACATAGGCAATTAACATCTTGGTTAGAGCTGGTTCAAATGTCAATTCATTCACTTGGCATGCCATGTCAAATTTGACATCCTTGATTGGAGAGGCTCTTAGACCAGTATAGAAAGGGTCATTGGCTATTTGTATGATGGGTGTAACCAACTCCCCCAAACATATAAATTTGTATTGTTGGGTTTTTAAGGTACGTGCGCTTAGGAGCTCATTCTGTTCTTTGTTATCTCCCAGATTCGTACAGACAAACATATTATTGTTTTGAGTTTATTTAGTTATCGAGTGTCGAACGTATTCTGTTGTGCTCCTCGACATAGCAAATTATTATTCACTCGAGTTTCTTATTTTTCTACTGATTCTCTCTAATTAGATAGTTTTAGTTCTACCCACGCATCGGATATGGAATTCATTGTAATGATTGAAATCGTTGATTTATTTGAATGTCGTGTGGAATCATCCAAGAACCCTTATCCAAGAACCATTAATTACCAAATCAATAATTGTAGCCACATAAAATCAGATTCAGTTAGAAGGGATGACTGTTCCTGAAATTGAAAGGGATGACTATGAAAATAAATCATTTCTCTCAATAAAACAAGTATGAGAAAATTACATTGAAACCTATGATAGGCCCATGAGCAAAGTTTTTGTTAAAGTGGATCCAAGCAAAGCTCAGTTCTTTGCTTATGGCACTGACTCCTCTCCGGCTCAACAGTCCGGCCTGTGATGCCGGCCATAGAATCCAGTTCAATGATTCAGCCATTTTTCCATGCAAAAAACAAATTCAGTAATACTATCAATTAGGATCTAAATTAATACTACAATATCTTTAAAAATGGGGCGGCCAGGCCGCAACTCTGACCATTTGTGATTGAGGGGAGGTTTTTTTTTTTCTTGTCTTTATTATAAAATTGCGCCTGTTAGTTTTGCGTCTTTTTTTTTATTATTGGTTTGTCTCAACGAGAGGAATCTAAAAAGTCAAAAGTTATTATCAAATTTTTTTAAAAGTTCACTAAAAAAAATAATCCAAATTTGTGTGGATTATTGGATTATTTTTGGGTAGTAATTTTTTACTCTTTAAATTTTTCTCGTCTACACAAACTAATAATGCACAACAAATCAATACAAAACTAACAAATGCAATTTTTTTGAATAAAGACATTTGGATTATATTTGCCAAAACACCCTTGAATTATCATTGGCAACGGATCATCTGTCCGAGAGTCCCTGTCCCACGCATCAATACCTGCCATGTTGCCCATTTTCTCTTCTCCTTCCAAAACCTCTAACATTGTTACTTAACTCCACAAGCAAAGCAAACACTCAATTGAATTATTTATTTTTTGGGGGCTATTTCGGGTCTCATAAAATGATTTTAAATGCTCATTATTTATAAAATATATTTTTTGCGGATTAGTGCAAAGAAATTAGCTCAATTTGATATTGGTAGGGACTTTTTATGAATTCGTAGGCTTCCCAAAAATAAATAATTCAATTGAGTGTTTCCTATGCCAAAAGGGTTTTATTTTCCAATAAATAAATAATTCAATTGAGTGTTTCCTACACCAAAAGGGCTTTAGCCTCTACAACAACAACAATAATAACAGAACACATCTAGTCCCCAATGGATTGAGCTAATTTTTTGCATGAACTCGTAAAAATGTATTTTGAAAATAATGATCGACCGATTTGAATCATTTTTATGGGACCCGAAATAAACCCCGAAAGAAATACCCAGTAATTCAGTTAAGTGTTTGCTATGCTTGTGGAGAAAATGGGCAACGTGGTAGGCATTGAAGGGCGAGACAGGAGGTCGAACAGGGACTCTCGGATAGAGGATCCACTGTTGGTTTCATTACGGCATTTTCGGTATTTTTGATATTTTTGGATTATAAGTTGTCAAATCAACAAGTCATTCTCTTTACATATATATCAACTGATTTAATAACTTGTAGTCTAAAAATATTAATAATACCGAAAATACCATAGTGGAAACTCAGGGGCCTAATGGAGTTCCTGGCACCGTGTGGTGAGGGGCAACCGGCCATCCATTGCGAAAATAAACGGCTTGAATTAAAATTCGAGCCTCATGTAAATCCGAACCGTCCATTGCTTGGATTAAATCCGAGTCGTGCAATTTCGCAATGGACAGTTGGATCCCCACACTACACGGTGTTGTGCACATGGTTGGACTGCAAATGAACCAATCCGTTCGTGAACTGTTTGAGGTTTGACTCGGTAAAAGCTTGTTCGAGTACTAAATAAGCCAAACCTGAACCTCAATCTTAGGCTCGATTAGGCTCGCGAACCTGGAATACATATGAGATAATATCACATATAAGCTTGGATATGTTTAAACTTTTACTTGCACATCATAAAATTTTTATTACTTATTTATGTAGTATAAACTTTTAAATGTACAATAAACATAAATTTTAAAGCGAGTTTATAATATTATATATGTTTGAACTTATTTATGCATAAAATAAATTTTTTTATTGAAGTTATAGACTTGTATAACAGTACAAATATTTAATACTTTTGTTACGTTAAAGTTCATGAACAAGCTCGAGTTTCGACTCAAACCTAGGCAAATGTCGACTTGTTAAATTTTCGTAGAGATCGAACTCGACTTGAGTTCGTTTAAGATTCAAAAGAACGAATCTGAACATCCTAAATCAATTTGACTGGTTTGCGGCTGAGAGGTACCTAATCCGAAACTCGGCTATGAACATTCGATGTCTCTCTACAGTAGCTTCCCCTCTATAGTCAAATGTACGCTTTCATGGAGGGGAAAAGAAGGAATCTCGACCTTTCCGTCTATGGAGTAGTGAGCCCCACATCAGTTTAATTTGATCGTCACGTCAGCCCACTGTATTTTTGCCCTCCCCTTCTGTAGTGGGTCAGTGTCAATTGTACGGTTAGGCAATCAGCCCACCGAAATAAATATCCGCAAACGGCCCGACTGGGGTGGCCCAACTCCGTTTAGTTTTCTTTTTTACCATAAAACTCCGTTTAGTTAACATTTGGTCTTTTTTACGTAAAACATTGTGCTCGGGCCATTTTACGCCACTTCGATCATGGCCGGCTCATGGCATAAGAAATGGAGTAAAAAAATGTAAAAGATAGGGGCTCAAAACATTTAGCCCCCTATATATTAATATTGTTTATTTTTGGATGACTACATGTTTAAATTTGTGTAAATATTTTGTAATGATTTTTATGAAAATATGTGTTGAAATTTTTTGTTATGCAAAATACATGAGAGCCTCATCTAATGAGTTTGTTTCAGGCCTCCGAAACTAATAAGCCGGCACTGACTTCTACTAATTATGGAGTCATAAAGTTAATGACCGGTCTAAACCTCTAGTGGCTCCAAGGCATGCGGCCTCATGAAAGATTCTCACTTCGGAGCTGTTCCACTATCATGACTTTTTAGTTTTTTGGACTTTTTATAGTATCAACATGCGAGAAGAATGACATATGGTTGTCTTATTACTTTCTCATACGTACTAGACCATATCCCTTAAGGTGATAAGCTCTATTTTTTTCTTACTTTTGTAAATAAGTAATGAAATAAACACCTGGTTATAAAAATTATTTGGCTTCTGAGTACGTCTTCGATTTAATCTCTCTCTCAATATGGAACTTGGCCCTTGCCCAAAAGAAGAAAAAAATCGGAACCAATTAAAGAATCTTTTGGCAATTTATTATTTACTCGACACTGAAAGTCCCAATTAGTGGTAGAAACTTTTTCGTTATTAGGAAATATTAAAACAGCTAAATAGCTCATCGAGTTGCGACCGGGTGTAAAAAATTATGTACACGTGAAAAGTGTATAAAAATATGTGCCGGTGGTGCATATGACATATACATTCACATTTGTGTACTTTCGTTGACAGCCGGCAATCCTTAGTTATTTATCTTCACTTATCAGTATATGGAAAAATAGACACAACTTTCAAAGAAACTATTACTCTATCTTACATATGTCATGCGCCCGTGTTTGTGCCCGTAACGAAAGGTCCCCCCATTTTTCGTCTAATCCATCTAACACGTGACATGCGTCCCGTGCTAATTTGTCCACAACGAAAAGTCCCCCCTTTTTTCTCTAGTCCGAAACTAGAAAGAGCACTTATTAAGTACACCATAGGTTCAAAAAAAAGATGAGAACCAGCCATGATATCTTCCTGTAAGGCCAACAAGACTGTCTAGTGCAATTTTGGTAACAAAGCAGCAGAAAGGGTTAGTGTAAGCTCCACATTTTGCATAGACAACATTGCTTATTACTTTCTTCATTACATGCCTGCAGTTTGACCTAATTGTTTTGCTAATGGTTTTGTAAGTCTCTCCCAACATGGGATGTCGGATTTCGAGCCAAGAACGGATTCAAAACTTTAACGTTTGAGCGTTCTGGCTCCTATGTTAGTCGGAGATTGGGGATATGATCACATAGAGAGTTTAGGAGGGCGAACACTATGACGTCAAGATTTCAAGAAATATCAAAAAAACTCATGTATCTATATCATGAAGCGGTGTTTTTCCTTTTCTTTTGTTTCCCTCGATTTACCATTTTAAATTATCAATATATAATATATTTTTGCCAATAAAAAAAAAAGAAATATCAACATACTCCATATGTTGATTCTTTCCTAAATTATACTAGCAAACAAAATTTACCAGGATAAATTACTTCCCAGAATTAAGATTTAATTAAATTACTCAAAACTTTCGCCATGTTTAAAACATTTTCTAAGACGTGCACTCGTTCCAACCTTTTACAATTAAAAAAAAAAATGACATGGGAGCTATATACATGCATTTGCCGACGCATGGAAACAAAACAAACCAGGTTACATCAAAACTTTGTCCTTTTTGGGTAATTATTTTTCCTTTTTTTGGATTGAAAATGAAATGTTAGTGTGGTTTTTACACTGTCAAAAAGCAAAACGAGCAGTGTACGTTTTGCAAAACAGTGGGTTGTTCTAGGTTTTGAAGAGAAAAATCTGAAAAGGTGATTATAAGGCTTGCTTATCTATCAAAGATTGCTGATTAATTAGCTTAAATATATGTTGAGATTCTATAAGCAGAAAAAACAATTGTTGCTCTTTCAGTTCATACAGAATCTTCGGCCATGATTGCACAGCAGATGTATTCATTTTTTTTTTTTTTGCACGGCAAAAAAAATTTATTAATTTTTTGAAACAAATTACAAAGATTAAAAGGACCCTAGGCACAAAAAGACAACGGAGCATGGGCAACCAAACAAAGATGGCAAACCGGCACTTCGACATCAAATTCCACCAAGGACCCGAAGGATAAATAACAAACTATAAGGTTAGCAAGATACCAACCAAGATAGAAAGAATGACAACATAACAGATATGCGACTCTCACTAATTGCATCAACTTTGAACCCGAAAAAGACTCAGAAGCAGCAGATGTATTCATGTAAATACATTTGGATGGGTGATCATAATGCTGTCAACTCACATAGTTAAGTACGTGTTTTTGTCTTCTTCTGTATTTATCGTAAAACCAGTGAACTGACAATAGAAAATCCAAATGTAAAAACCAAATTTGTTAAGAGCGCAAACTTTAAAGCAAAACCCAAAATATTAGTACTAATTTGTTAAGAGCGTGAACTTAAAGCGAAGATTAAGAGTGGAACAAATATTTGAATGATTTCGAATGGCTTGGTACGAGTCCATGATGTTCCAGCTAGCTAGGTAGCTCTATGATTGGCAAGTTAGCAACCAAGAGTCTATTCACTTAACTCATGAAAACGCCTTTTCCTTAATGAGATGGGCCATGGTTATGACTTGAGATGTTCATATCCTTCGTAAAAGAAAGAGCTTTTTAGAAGTCGGCCCATTGATCACCGGCGGATCTAATAATTTGATATATTGTGTAATGACCCGCTCCCAGTTGACCTACTAACTGTATAACACACTTCAAGTTATACAGTAGCAGCTGGTGTCCATGGTGGCAGAGCACATCCTACCCACCACTTGGACCAAGATTGGGGTCTGGTACCACCTGTAACGCCTTATGTAGACCACTGGCTCAGTACCTTGATTTGATCTACAAGCAACACCACATGACCCAAAATGCTTAAGCCCAAGGTATTAGTAGTTTCTTATATGGTTTATTATATGCCCAAAATCACACATGTAGACTTCCAATGTGGGACTGAAGACTCTGTACCCCAAATCTAGGGTATTACATACGTCCAGTTCCTTGTGGACCCCAGAGTTACAGTCAGTTCCGGGAAATCTCATTTACTCTTTTGAGGCTATTGATGAATCTGAATAAGAAGATAACTTTGGCTTTTCATCTAGGCTTCCGATCAGGGCAAACAGGGGGGGTGGAATCACTAGTGGCCAAAGTCCGGAGGTTAATTGGGGAGGATATTCTCTACGGTTGGAACATAGATTTCACATAAATTAAAGGCTAGATGATTAAATCAATTACTTGCTCTTCATTTTTGTGGAGTATTTTTTTATTACATACTCCCTACGTCCCATTTTGTTTGTCATTTTTTTGATAATCGTGTCAGTTTTCGATTGCTTATATCTTTTAATATTGATCTCCAAATATATGCAATATGGATCTTGTTTGATAGTACACGATTAATTTTATTATACAAAGTTTTTAAAACGGTGAAAAACATTATAGATTGAAAGATATATGCAATTTAAGGTGTAACAGAAAATTGAATAATTGACAAATAAATTGGGACAGAGGGAGTATGAATTGTGGCAAATATAATGTACGGGTTAGTGCATAAGAGTTAAGTACTATTAAGTAATTTATCGCTCATGATGCTATTGTTGGCCCTGACATATCACGCCTAGGTATTGAAGACGGAGTTGAAGTACATATGAAGTCGATGGAGAAGCTTTTGAGGAATAATGTTGTCAAACACTATACCCCTAATAGTTGTCACTATGTTCATTTTGGAAAATTTATTTGTAATATAGTTTTGGGTATTTAATCTATTTTGTTAAGCTAATAAACTCTAATTTGGCTTTCGCTATTATTTAAGAAGTCAACCCTTAAATTAATGAAATCACTTTGAAAAATGATTTCACTCATGCCTCCGAAAATCGGGTGTTACAGTTCTAATTCTAAACCTACCTACTCATGCCCACCTTTTATCATATTTTTCCTCATATTATATCAAAAAAAAAAAACTAATCCGGTCGGTAAACGGCCCGTTGAGGTTTTGACACATACATAGCATTTCACTACTTACAAACTATTCAATTAGAATATAAACGAATTCTTCCCCATCTAGGGTAACTTTGTAAATGGAAGTTTCGTAAAAGGGCAGAAATGAAAAAGTGTCTAATAGTACAAGGTTGGGTGATGAATCGATGATGATAAGGTCATACACACATATATATTCACACGACTTTTTGAATTATCTTTGATGAACACAGCTAAGGTTTCACTATCATCAAAGTGGCAGTGGTACAAAATTGAGGGGCGGGTCCTTTTTGCATTCGCATATTTACCTTTTTCTACTTTTGACTGCAGTCACCTAGAATGAGTTATGGAAAACTCATTTTTGGTTTCTTGTTTTAGAGAAGAGAAGTCAAAATAACGAGAAAATATGAGCTTTTCGTCTTCTTATTTTTTATTTTATTGATCATTTTGGCTAAACAAAAAGATCTACAAAAAATATTCTTCAAATATCCCCCGAACACCTCTTACGTTGCTATGCGCATATCTCTTAAGTACTCTGCAAATTCTTAATACATTCTTGCTAATATAATTCAAAAGACAAAAAAAGACGTATTCGCTCACAAACACCCTTTGAGTGGAGCAATTTTTCAGTACGTCGTACACAGTTGGCGCATCTTGGCGGTCCATTTTGGCTTTGGACAGTTCAAATTTAGAGAGAGAGAGAGAGTGTGTGTGTTTTAATCTCGGCTATCCAATACACTTTTGAATGGCTCGATGCAGTGGTACCCTGTAGGTTACGCAAAAAAATTTCCTTTGCGAGTGGCGTTTTCTGGTTGTCATGTGTTTTGTTTTTGTAGAGGAGATTGAGGGGTCATTTTCCTTGGTTCAGAGTGGGAGAGTGGAAAAAGCGATAGATGTCAAAAGAGAGAACAGCTCACCTCTTAGATTTGTGGGTTCCACGCAAATTCTCTCATGTCTTGATTCCGACGCCCGCACCCATGCCCTTTTGACGACGCTGACTGAGGGCTACATGGTGGCGTCAAACCAAGCACTCTCACACACCACTGATTGTTCAGTGTTCCGAAACACCGTCACGTGATGATTCAATAACTATTTTTACAGTTAATTTGTGCTCTAAGGACCTTCTTGAGGACACATATGTGTCACAAAGGTGTGATGAAGGAAGTCCTGAAGCAGTGCTCCATGAGCAAAAATTAATTTTCCCTTGGTACTCATCAACCAAGTCTTGCTGATAACTCCTCAAGTCAAGTAACGTGTGAACACGAGTGTGATTGAGAATACGAGCGTGAAAAACGTGAAAGCATCGAAGCATGTTCACCTTGTTTGGTTGGGGTTTTGAGAACCCGATTTTGAAAACCTAAATTTGAAAATGGGTTTCAAAAGTTCCCAATCCAGATGGGTCCCTCCCAACTTTAACCCCCCCACAAAAAAAAAAAAAAAAAAACAAACAAATCTCAATCAACTCCCCCAACTCATCCATACAGAGCAGAGGGAAGAGACGACCACCCACCACCACCTCCCCTGCCTCCCTACCTCTGGCGACCACCACTTTCGTCGGGAGACTCCTGGGCCTCCGGCGAACACCACAGCCAGCTTGGAACCGCAAAGGGAGAAGTTCGAACGAATCAAACTTGATCTCTCTTTCTCTCTCTCTCTCTCTCTCTCTCTCTCTCTCTCCATATGCAGATCTGGTTTGGGCATCTTCTTCTTCCTCCTCCTCCTCTTTCTATGCATATACGTATGCGTATGTATCTGTACGATAATTAAAAAAAAAAGGCAGAAAACTAGTTGAGGAAACCGAACAAGCGTGGGTTCTCAAAACCCGGTTTCAAAATCTCAACCGAACAAGGCCGTTAAATTATTTAAACCTCTAAAAGCGATGGCTCAGTGCAAAAGTGTAAAGCGAAGGGAGCGGTAGCAAATAGTCTTAGAGCATCCGCAATTGACATTTTTTGTGCACTTTAGAGTCAGATTTTTGCTGCAAAAGTCAGAAAACAAACCTTTGTCCCGTTTTTGAGTTCCACTTGATAGCTTTAGTGCCATCGTTAGGGTCTCACTTTAGTGTCATACATTATCTCCTCCCTAGTTGTAGCTTGTGCTCTAGCGCACAAGGGAGGAAAGAGAGATAGACGAAGAAAAGAGAGAGGGAGATGAGTGCAGGTTGTGTCAGGAAGAGAGAGAGTAAATGTAAAGCAGAGAGAGAAAAGAGAGAGAGAGAAAGAAAGAAAGTACATGGTCCCACTTGAATTCAAGTTTAACAAATAATAAAAACACCCCTAAAAATATCAAATGGAGCACTTTTTTATTCACTACCTAACAATCCTCTAAGAGCAAGCCCAGTAGATGACTCAAACTCCTCCATATCCCTATTTTAGGGAGTCAAACCCCAAAACCAAGCCCCAACAGACTACCTAAACCTCTCCCTAAAATACTCTGATGAACAGTAGCTCCCTAAATGCCTCCCTGTTTAGGGAGCCACTATTCACTCCTTACCCATTTTTTAATCCCTTTTTCTTTTCTATCTCTCTCCTCTTTATGTGTATAATATATATTATGTGTATTAGTTTATATTATTTAATTGGTATAGAGAGAGTAATAAAGAGGATTGTTGGAGTGTTGAAAGAGATGTAAGTAAGTAAAATACTGTTCACCAATCTTTTTAGGGAGGATTTGTGTTCTTATTATTGAGGATGCCGTAACACATAATTTTTGGGACCCACTTTTTACACTTTTTGTCATATAACAAATATTTTTAAAGAGCCTCAAATGCATGTGGATGCGATCTTACCGGAGAATTACTATATGACATATTAATTTTTTTTTATCTGCATATGACCAAGGCCAAGTTTCTCACTTGGGGTGAGTTTGCCACTTGATTTTATCAAGATAAAATCAAGATTTGATAAAATCAAGTGTGATTTTACTTGATTTTATCAAGTGAGGAAGAAATTTGATAAAGTCAGAGATGTTGCAAAAATCTCAGATTTTATGAAACTATGCAAAATGTCAGATTTTATCAAAAAATTTCCCCACTTGGGGTGAGTTTGCCACTTGATTTTATTTTGATAAAATCAAGATTTGATAAAATCAAGATTTGATAAAATCAAGTGTGATTTTATCAAGTGAGGAAGAAGTTTGATAAAATCAGAGACGTTGCAAAAATCTCAAATTTTATGAAACTATGCAAAATGTCAAATTTTATCAAATTTTTTCCCCTGTGATTTTATCAAGATAAAATCAAGTAGGAAACTCACCCTTGATAAAATCACACTTGATTTTATGATGGGAGACTAAGCCTTGATAAAATCAATATTTTATCAAATCTTGTGAGGAAGAAAGTTTGATAAAATCTCTGAAGGAAGAAAGTTTGATAAAATCAGAGATTTTATCAAACTTTCTTCCTCACTTGATAAAATCTAGGATTGATTTTATCAAAATCTGATAAAATCAAGTGGGAAACTGGGCCATAGTAGTATGCTCTTACTCTCCCATTTTTCTCAAAATTCCTTTTCCTCAAGTTTTTCATTTGTAATTTTAAATTCTTATGATCATTGCCAAGTAATTATCTGATAATTTTAAATTCGTAAAAACTACTATATGTATCCGAGGACCTCGGTTGCAAAAACAAATACAACCAAGACTGACTTACGATAGCAACGCACAATTAATTATTACATTTTAAACCTTGTTTCAATTCCATGCTTAAATTCAAAACTGACTTACTGTGTTTTTATGAGACAAGTCATTCTCTCACAAAAAATCGACTTAAAAACTGACCCGAGTCAATTCTTGGAACAATCCCCAATTCTTTGTTTTGAAACCACAAAGTGAGCTTAATTACATGCATGCATATTCTCCTAATTTAAATTGACACAAGATTCGTCTTCCTGATTAAAGCAACAATGATGACAAACCTTAGAAGATTGGGTAAATTTCACTTACCTCCCCTCAGGTTTCTGACAACGACAGACACCTCCCCTTAGGTTTCTGAAATTGCACTGACCTCCCCTGTCAGTGTTGTCGGTTAACTTCTGTTAACAGAATATGTGA